>JAPFBL010000866.1:0-67758 GCA_026182355.1 Hermatobates lingyangjiaoensis
AAAAAGTAGAAACTAGTAAAATTTGGTAAATTTTTTCAACATTTTGTACAATTGTACTCAGACTGCGCTTTGATTGAAAAATGGCCATAACTAGCCAACTTGACCGTTCTTAGGTAACTGCAATATCAAAATAACAATTTATTTTATAGCCATTTAAGTCAAAATAAGTTTCATTGATTAGAGTTTTAAAAAGGATAATAATGAACGAAATCTATTAAATTTGTAATGAAATATATATTTCTGTATTTATAACTAACTCCCTTAGTAATCTGTACATTCTTATCTTTTTTTTTTTAAACGTTATTACTTATGAAAATATGTATCATTATTTCCAAAAAAAAAAAAAAATGAAAGAAAAAAGAAAAATTCTATCTAATTTAACATTTTGCAGCAATATCTAGAGATGTGAATTTGGTTAATTCTAGGTGGGCGGTTTCCATATAAAGGTGGTTTTTTTTGTTTTTTTTTTCCCCGATATATTCTCCTGTAAATTGTTCTTATCAAATATATGTATCACTTTTAAAAACGGTTGATTTTTTCTATTTGAAATCTATTGTTTAAAACTCATTCATTTTTTATCTTTATAATAATTAAATATTTTTCATAAAAAAATTGATTTTTTTTTAATTTTGAAATTCTTAAAAATAATTTTGAAATCAATTAATTTATGAATTTGTTGTTTTTTTTTGTAATTTGGACATTTACAGGTTATGTATAACAGGAAAATAATTCCACCTGTATCAAAGACACACCACCAAAAATAATAAAAAAAATACAATATTAACAAAAAAAATTATTTATAATTAATTTACAATTAATATGTGACAATAATGAAAAAAAAACTACTTTCCATACATATTAATAAGTACAAATAAAGACATAGTAATATATATATTCACATACGTAATACAATCACAAAATATATCTACATTTAAATACAAAAGATAAGACACTTTCACCTGAACTGACCTCAAATATATTTACAAAAACAAAAATATAAGGGATGAAAGAATGGTGAGGGTGGGGTGGGGGGTGGATATTTCAAAAAACAATATATATGTACACATCCACTATACAAGTCAAAGTGTCAAACCAGCCTTACAATCCATACAAATAGCCGGTAGACTTCAATGGAAAATCAATTCAATTTGGTGTTATTTGGTGACTTTTTTTTTTCTTCTTTTGTTTAATAAAAAAATATTTTATTTTTTTTTATATAGATATATAAAAAGGTTTTTGTTTTATTTGTAAAATGTATTTTTCTTTAGGATGGATATTAAGAGGGGTGGAAAATTTACTTCATGGAGAATTAATAACGGAGCATAATTTAAACATCCATTTTATAATATATTTAGAATTTATATATATAATTAAAAGAAACGGTCCAGTGGACTTTTTTAAATAAAATAAATTAAATCAAAACGAAGGAAACACACAGAAAAACACAAACATAACTCACATCGAAATATCGATGTGAGTTATGTCTGTGTCTTTCTGTGTGTTTCCTTCGTTTTGAATTTATTTTATATATATATATATAATATATATATATATATATATATATATATATATCTAAATATTGATAAAAGTATCGACCGTGAAATAGAAACAAAACTGTAGTTTATCGGGACTCGGTCAGTTCTTCAGGTTCAAATTAAACTCTCATTTCCAACTTTCGGTCTTTATTTATCTTTTTCATAGGCCTACAACAAAAAGGTGTTTTTTGTAAGCCTATGAAAAAGGTTTTAAATAAAGACAAAAACGTTGACAATGAGAGTTTAATTTGAACCTGAAGAACTGACAGAGTCCCGATAAACTATCGTTTTGTATATATATATATATAATATATATATATATATATGATCAAACCCTAAAATGAAATGGGAAACTATGTCAGATATTTGTCGAGTCAAAAGCTAAATAGAGTTGGGTTTTTGACAGACAAAGTCCGGTTGTTGTGGTTGAAAGATCTTAGCCTTTATTTTCCATTTCATATTGTGGTTTTGATCATTGATTGTTATTGAGTGTTTATGTGAAATCTTTTTATATATATGTATATATACGCCCAGATCACAAACAGAAATAAGAAAAAAGACCTATCTTTCCAACATAACAAGCGGTCTTCCTCAGAGTCAAATCTCGTCTCTATGAGCTGAAGTTGGGATTTGACTCTGACGAAGACCGCTTATCACGGTTGAAAAATCTTAGTATTTTTTCTCATTTCTTATTGTGGTTTGGACGTTCATTGTTGTTTCACGTGTTTATTGTGAAATCTTGTTATATATATATATATATATATATTTCAATCTACTTAAAGAATAATAGAGGAATTAAAAGCACACACTTGCAGTCTCTAATTTTTGATTGAACCATCTTCAGGAGAGATAAGAGAGGGCAACCAAGCTCACTGGTACAGAGAGGGTTGTCATCGTCTGTTGGAGGTTGAGACCCACCGACTCCAACTGTACCAGAGCGCTTGGTTTCCCTCTCTTATCTCTCCTGAAGACGGTACAACCGAAAATTAGAGACTGTAAGTGTGTGCTTTTAATTTCTCTATGTTTCTTTATGTACATTGAACTGTATTTGTCAATTTCGGATCGTATTTTCATCGAAAAAAAGAATATATATATATATCAAAAGATTTCACATAAACACGTGAAATAATCAATGATCAAACCACAATAAGAAATGGGAAAACAATACTAAGATCTTTCAACCGTAACAAGCTTGAAAAACCCGGTTGGGTTTTTGACTCTGACGAAGATCGCTTGTTACGGTTGAAAGATCTTAGTCTTGTTTTCCCATTTCTTATTGTGGTTTGATTATTGGTATATACATATATATACATTTATATTGTGTTAAACTGAATTGCCTTAATCAAACATACTTTTCTTTTAAGCCGTTATATTTTCTAGCTAATTTCAATTCGTCATGATTTATGTAATGAACTCGACGGCCTTTTCATGTAGCATAAAATGAAAAATTTTTAAAGATGAACTTTCACATCTGATAATATATTTTAATTTACTATTAAGTTAAGAGTTAATTAATTAATGTTCATAATAATTAATTTGGTATATTTTTTCTTAAGATGAAAAATTAAAAATCCTGTTACATCTGTAAGTACAATAATGATGGATCGTTTTAAAAATTAATTCATTCATTGGAATTTGTAACAATTTCTTTATCGTAACACTAAGTATTGTCTGAAATACATATTTAATTAAAACAATTTTTTTTTTAATTTAGCAGTTTCTGAAATAAACATACAGTATAGGTGTATACATTACAAAATATTCCAAAGTTCCATTTACTTCTAGAAATACAAAAAATATTTTTATTTCCCCCTCTTAAATAAAAATTAAATTTTATATTTAAGTACACTATAATTTCATTTTGCTTTTTTTTTAAAAAAAAAAAAGGAAATATTACCCAAAATGCACTACATTTGTATAGAAGCATTTTTCATTAGAGTTAATAATATATATATATATGTAGAAAATACTGCTATATTTTTTGTATTATTAATAATTTTTTTCCCCTAATATCTAAAAAAAAAAATATATTTTTTTTTGCAAAAATCCTGAAATAGGAAGCCTATTTTAAGCTGTTTCACTAAGAAATATTTATATTGTATTTTTTTTGAATCTGTATTTATTTTAGGGAGAAAATCAAATTTTTATTCGAATAAAAACAAAATAAAATAATTATTTTATAATTTAAAATGATTAAAATTTATTTTATTTTTTTTACATTTCTAAGCATTTATTGGTATTTTAGGTTTAAAAAAAAAATTGAAATAGGTAAGTATAATTATTTGAAATAATTGACAATTCCTTCAAAAATTGTTGTAGCAAAATTATATTTATATATATACATATTTATTATTACAGTTTTAACAATTTTGTATTGTCTAACATAAAAATAAAATAATATTTAAAACATTTCTTAAAAACAAAGCAAAAAATGAAAATTGGTTTTATCAATAGTTAAGATATAAAAAACCTTATAAAGGTAAATAAAATGTTTAATTTAAGCAAATGACACAATAATTGTTTTTAATCCGTATGGTTTAGCCGTATCAAGAATTATGACTGTTTTTAAAGTTTGTTGAATGTTTGGTAAAGTTTGTTGTTAATTTTGACAGCTATGGGTAAATCAGAAAGGGAGATCATTTCAATAGAGGTCAGTTATCACTAATCTGGTACTATTTTCGCTACTGGAGCCTAGTCTTGGTAACGGAACAAACAAATCAGAGATTTATTGAAACACTGGTAATAATTTCATACGTAATTTTTAAGCTTTATTTTTGTAAAAGAGAGCATTTATATTTCTCAGCCAAGGGGTACGGTGAATATACGAGGTGAGAGACAAGGGTAAATATAAACCTTTGTTAATATAAGAAAAGGTTTAACTTTTGAATGAAAAGTGTATTTGTGAGAAACGTGTTTGAATTCTATGGGCTTGGGTCATCCAACAGTTTATGATATAAAGAAACAGATGTATTAAAGGAAATCAATGAAACAGTAAAAAAAACTAGATTAAGAAATGATGGGGTTTTACAAGTTGTGTGAAAAGGAAGGCTTTTTTTAAAGGAACAAGGAAAAAGAATTAACAAATCAGTCAAATAAGGGTGTTTTAAGGCTGGTTTTATGTATTCGATAACTAATCCAGTATATAACTGGTCCAAAAGTTGTCGGATTAGTGATTGCTGACCTGTAGTGAGATTAGATCGCTTGCTTCCATGATAAGATGGAAAGCTTGTGAAGTGATTTTTCTCCCCTACACTTTCTATTGTAGCACTGAATTATCGTATTGTTTTGCAACTAATTCACAATTACAGGAGTAGGTAGAATAAGCTTTCTCAGTGGTCTTTGGACTCAGTCTGTTATTCCGATGCAGGTGTAAAACTATATTTTTATTTTGAATCTAACCCCCCTCCTGTTACAGAAGCAAGCAGAAAAAGCTTTTCCATTGACCCTTCTCCGCAGAGACTGGCTCCTACTCTGCCGCTGCCGTCGTCACAGTTAACTGAGGCCCGCTGACCCAGGCCGGCTGTTCAATACTATCCCTTACGACATCTTCATCCTCTTCTTCATCTTCTTCACCTTCAGCGATTGTCTCTTCACTGCCAACAATCTGGTACTGGATACTCTCAACGCTAGGGCTGTCTCCACGGCACTCAGGGTCATTACCTGCGGAACAACAAATACTTGATAGCACAAGGAAAGGATTTCGCTCAAATAGAACTGGCAACAATAGTGGATATAAGATATATGCACACTCTGCAACTACAAGTGGGACAGATGAACTGTGCGTCTTCAGTCCCCTCTGAAGATTCAAACGTATGAAAGAGGGATTATAAGATTGTCTGTGGGAGAGAGAGTGTGAACGACAGATTATAAGAGAGTGTGTGGGAGAGAGAATACAGTAATAGAGACAGAGTGTGTGAAAGAGAGATTATAAGAGTGTGTGTGGGATAGAGGATATACTAATAACGAGAGAGAGAGAGAGAGTGTGAAAGAGAGATTAGAGTGTGTGTGGGAGAGTAATAGAGATAGAGAGACAGTGAAAGAGAGATTATAAGTGTGTGTGTAGGAGAGAGAATTGAGAGAGAGAGTGAGTGTGAAAGAGATTATAAGAGTGTTTGTGGGGGAGGAAGTAGAATAGAGTAATAGAGAGAGAGAGACTGTGAAAGAGAGATTATAAGAGTGTGTGTGGGATAGAGGATAGAGTAAGAGAGAGAGAGAGAGTGTGTGAAAGAAAGATTATAAGAGTGTGTGTGGGAGAGTAATAGAGATAGAGAGACAGTGAAAGAGAGATTATAAGAGTATGTGTGGGATAGAGGATAGAGTAAGAGAGAGAGAGAGAGTGTGTGAAAGAAAGATTATAAGAGTGTGTGTGGGAGAGTAATAGAGATAGAGAGACAGTGAAAGAGAGATTATAAGTGTGTGTGGGGGAGAGAGAATTGAGAGAGTGAGTGTGAAAGAGATTATAAGAGTGTTTGTGGAGGAGGAAGTAGAATAGAGTAATAGAGAGAGAGAGACTGTGAAAGAAAGATTATAAGAGTGTGTGTGGGATAGAGGATAGAGTAAGAGAAAGAGTGTGAAAGAGAGATTATAAGAGTGTGAGTGGGAGAGAGAATTGAGAGAGAGTGAGTGTGAAAGAGATTATAAGAGTGTTTATGGAGGAGGAAGTAGAATAGAGTAATAGAGAGAGAGAGACTGTGAAAGAAAGATTATAAGAGTGTGTGTGGGATAGAGGATAGAGTAAGAGAAAGAGTGTGAAAGAGAGATTATAAGAGTGTGAGTGGGAGAGAGAATTGAGAGAGAGAGTGAGTGTGAAAGAGATTATAAGAGTGTTTGTGGAGGAGGAAGTAGAATAGAGTAATAGAGAGAGAGAGAGAGACTGTGAAAGAAAGATTATAAGAGTGTGTGTGGGATAGAGGATAGAGTAAGAGAAAGAGTGTGAAAGAGAGATTATAAGAGTGTGAGTGGGAGAGAGAATTGAGAGAGAGTGAGTGTGAAAGAGATTATAAGAGTGTTAGTGGAGGAGGAAGTAGAATAGAGTAATAGAGAGAGAGAGAGAGAGAGAGAGAGAGGAGAGAGAGAGAGAGAGAGAGAGACTGTGAAAGAGAGATTATAAGAGTGTGTGTGGGAGAGAGAATTGAGAGAGTGATTGTGAAAGAGATTATAAGAGTGTTTGTGGGGGAGGAAGTAGAATAGAGTAATAGAGAGAGAGAGAGACTGTGAAAGAAAGATTATAAGAGTGTGTGTGGGATAGAGAATAGAGTAAGAGAAAGAGTGTGAAAGAGAGATTATAAGAGTGTGAGTGGGAGAGAGAATTGAGAGAGAGTGAGTGTGAAAGAGATTATAAGAGTGTTTGTGGAGGAGGAAGTAGAATAGAGTAATAGAGAGAGAGAGAAGAGAGAGAGAGAGAGAGAGAGAGAGAGAGAGAGAGAGACTGTGAAAGAGAGATTATAAGAGTGTGTGTGGGAGAGAGAATTGAGAGAGTGATTGTGAAAGAGATTATAAGAGTGTTTGTGGGGGAGGAAGTAGAATAGAGTAATAGAGAGAGAGAGACTGTGAAAGAAAGATTATAAGAGTGTGTGTGGGATAGAGGATAGAGTAAGAGAAAGAGTGTGAAAGAGAGATTATAAGAGTGTGAGTGGGAGAGAGAATTGAGAGAGAGTGAGTGTGAAAGAGATTATAAGAGTGTTTGTGGAGGAGGAAGTAGAATAGAGTAATAGAGAGAGAGAGAGAGAGAGAGAGAGAGAGAGAGAGAGAGAGAGTGTGAAAGAGAGATTATAAGAGTGTGTGTGGGAGAGAGAATAGAGGGAAAGAGAGTGTGAAAGTGATTATAAGAGTGTTTGTGGGGGAGGAAGTAGAATAGAGTAATAGAGAGAGAGAGAGACTGTGAAAGAAAGATTATAAGAGTGTGTGTGGGATAGAGAATAGAGTAAGAGAGAGAGTGTGAAAGAGTAATTATAAGAGTATGTGTGGGAGAGAGTAGAGTAAGAGAGAGAGAGAGAGAAAGACAGAGAGGGAGGTGGTTTGCCAGGGGAGAGAGAGAGAGAGAGAAGAGAGGCAGAGAGAGAAAGACAGAGAGGGAGAGATAGAGAGGCAGAGAGAGAAAGACAGAGGGGGGAGAGATAGAGAGGCAGTTAGAGAGGGGGAGAGATAAAGAGCGAGAGAGGGGGTAAGACAGAGAGGCAGAGAGAGAGAGAGAGATAGAGAGGCAGAGACAGAAAGACAAAGAGGGAGAGAGAGGTGGGAGAGATAGAGAGGCAGTTAGAGAGGGGGGAGAGATTAGAGAGAGGGGGAGAGGGAGGTGGTTTGAGAGGGGGAGAGAGAGAGAGAGAGTTTATAAGAGTGAGATTATTGCATGATTCTACACATGTTTATACATGATCCTACATGTTTATACATGATCATTCTACATGATTATACATGTTTTAAGATTTAAACATGATTATACATGTTTGTACATGTTCGAACATGATTATACATGTTTTTACATGTTCATACATGTCCATACATGTTTAACACGATTCCACATGTTTCTACAAACTATCTCTATTAACTATTCTACTTCCTCCCCCACAAACACAATCTTCTCTTTCACACTCACTCTCTCTATCGACTCTCCCACACCTCATACAATCTCTCATTCACACACTCTTACTCCCTCCCACACACATTCTTATAATCTCTCATTCACACTCTCTCTCCCACACACTTCACACTCTCTCTCCCACACACATTCTTATAATCTCTCACACTCTCTCTCTCTCGCTATTGCACTATCCTCAATCTCACACACATTCTTATAATCTCTCTTTCACACACTCTTATACAATCTCTCATTCACACACTCTTACAATCTCTCTCATTCACACTTTCCCTCCCACACACATTCTTATAATCTCTCATTCAACACTCTCTCTCACCCACACATTCTTATAATCCACACACTCTCTCCTACACACATTCTTATAATCTCTCTTCACACACTCTCTCCCACACACATTCTTATAATCTCTCATTCACACACTCTCTCTCTCGCTATTACTCTATCCTCTATCCCACACACACTCTTAAAAACTCTTTCACACTCTCTTTTGCTCTATTACCTAATTCTCTCTCCCATACACACTCTTATAATCTCTCTTCCACTCTCTCTCTCTATTACTCCGAACTCTCTCCCACACTCACTCGTATAATCTTTCTTTCACAGTCTCTCTCCCTCTATTACGCAATAACTCTCCCACACATACTCTTATAAAATCACATTCACACTCTCTTTTGAACTATTACTCTAATCTCCCTCACACACACAATCTTATAATCTCTTTCACGAACACTCTCTCTCTCTCTCGCTATTACACAGTCATCTATCCCACACACACCCTTATAATCTCTCATCCATACTCTCTCGCTCTATTAGTCTATTCTCTTTCCCACACACAATCCTTAATCTTTCATTCTCACTCTTTCACTCGCTATTACTCCTGTCCTCTATCCCACACACACTCATATAACCTCTCTTTCACAGTCTCTCTCTCAATTACTATATCCCCCCCCCCTTTAGAAACACTGTCATAATATCTTTTCACACTCTCTCTCGCACAAACACTCTTATAATTCCTCTATCACACTCTCTTGATATTACTCTATCCTCTATCCCACACATACTCTAATAATCTCTCTAAAACACATACTCTCTCTCTATATTGGTCTTATCTCTCCCACACACACTCTTATAATCTCTCATTCACACACACTCTCTCTCTATTACTCCCTCCAACACACACTCTTATAATCTCTCCTTCACAGTTTCTCTCTCTATTATTCTATTCTCTCTCCCACACACTCTCTGTCTCTATTACACTCTCCTCTCTTACACACACTCTTATTACCTCTCTTTTACAGACTCTCTCTCTCTCTCTCGATTACTCTGTTCTCTCTCTCACACACAATCTATAATCTCTCTTCTACAGTCTCTCCTCTCTCTCAATTACTCTATCCTCTATCTTACACACACTCTTATAATCTCTCTTTTACGGTCTCTCTCTATCACGATTGCTATATTCTCTCTCCCACACACACACTTACAATCTCTCTCCCTCTCTCTCTCTCTCTCGATTACTCTATTCTCTCTCCCACACACACTCTATAATCTTTCATTCATACTCTCTCTCATTTACTCATTTATTATTCCCACACATACTCTTATAATCTCTCTTTTATCGTCTCTCTCCCTCACTCTCTCTCGATTACTCTATTCTCTCTCCCACACACACTCTATAATCTTTCATTCATACTCTCTCTCATTTACTCATTTATTATTCCCACACATACTCTTATAATCTCTCTTTTATCGTCTCTCTCCCTCATTCTCTATCGATTACTCTATTCTCTCTCCCACACACACTCTATAATCAATCTTTCATTCATAATCTCTCTCATTTACTCATTTATCACTCCCATCACAACCTTTATAATCTCTCCCTTTTCGAGTCTTTCTCTCTACACCAATTCTTTATTATTCTCTCTCAACCAACACCCACACACCTTAAATCTCTCTTTACGTTCTCCTTCTTCTACTCTCTCTCTCGTTTCTCCTTCTCTTTTCTCTCTCCCACACACACTCTATAATCTTTCATTCATAATCTCTCTCATTTACTCATTTATCACTCCCACACACCCTTATAATCTCTCTTTTACAGTCTCTCTCCCTCTCTCTCTCGATAGCTCTATTCTCTCTCCCACACACACTCTATAATCTTTCATTCATAATCTCTCTCATTTACTCATTTATCACTCCCACACACAACCTCTAAAAATTAAAATCTCTCTTTTACTGTTTCTCTCTCTTCTCTCTCTCTCTCTCGATAGCTCTATTTTATCTCCCACACACACTCTATAATCTTTCATTCATAATCTCTCTCATTTACTCATTTATCACTCCCACACACACTTATAATCTCTCTTTTACAGTCTCTCTCCCTCTCTCTCTCGATAGCTCTATTCTCTCTCCCACACACACTCTATAATCTTTCATTCATAATCTCTCTCATTTACTCATTTATCACTCCCACACACACTTATAATCTCTCTTTTACAGTCTCTCTCCCTCTCTCTCTCGATAGCTCTATTCTCTCTCCCACAAACACTCTTATAATCTTCATTCATACTCTCTCTCATTTACTCTTATCACTCCCCACACACACTTATAATCTCTCTTTTACAGTCTCTCTCCTCTCTCTCGATAGCTCTATTCTCTCTCCCACACACACTCTAATAATCTTTCATTCATAATCTCTCTCCAATTACTCATTATCACTCCCACACACACTTATAATCTCTTTTTACAGTCTCTCTCCCTCTCTTCTCTCGATAGCTCTATTCTCTCTCCCACACACACTCTATAATCTTTCATTCATAATCTCTCTCATTTCTATTTATCACTCCCCACACACCTTATAATCTCTCTTTTCAGCTCTCTCCCTCTCTCTCTCGATACTCTATTCTCTCTCCCACAACACTCTATAATCTTTCATTCATAATCTCTCTCATTTACTCATTTACACTCCCACACACATTATAATCTCTCTTTTAAGTCTCTCTCCCTCTCTCTCTCGAAGCTCTATTCTCTCTCCCCACACACTCTATAATCTTCATTCATAATCTCTCTCATTTACTCTTTATCACTCCCACACACACTTTTAATCTCTCTTTACATCTCTCTCCCTCTCTCTTTACTCTATTTCTCTCTCCACACACACTCTATAATCCATCACCTCTCTTTTCCTCATTATCACTCCCCCCTTATCTCACACCCTCTCCTTATACTCTATTCTCTCTCCCACACACACTCTTATAATCTTTCACATTCTCTCTCTTTACTCATTTCACTCCCACACACCCTTATAATCTCTCTTTTCACTCTCTCTATCAATTCTTATTCCTCCAACACACACACACTTAAATCTCTCTTTTACTTTCTCTCTCTCTCTCTCTTCCTCTCTCAAACCTCTATTTTATCTCCACACCAATCTAATAATCTTCTTCATAATCTCTCTCATTTATCATTTTCCTCCCACACACACTTTAATTCTCTTTTACACCCTCCTTTCTCTCGTTCATTTACTCCTCTATAATTTTATCTTCTCCCTTCTCAACACAACACTCTTATAATCCTCTTTCACCTCCCTCTCTTCCCTCTATTCTCTCTCCCACACACACTCTATAATCTTCTTCATAATCTCTCTCTTTACTCATTATCCTCCACACACACTTTAATCTCCTTTTACAAAGTCTCTCTCTCTCTCTCTATTACTCTATTCTCTCTCCAACACACACTCTATAATCTTTCTTCAAACTCTCTCTTTACTCATTATCCTCCCACACACCTTATAATCTCCTTTTACATCCTCTCTCTCTCTCTATACTCTATTCTCTCTCCCCACACACTCTAATCTTTCATCATAACTCTCTCTTTCTTTACACTACACACACAAATCTCTCTTACATTCTTCCCTCTCTCTCTCATATCTCTCCCTCCAACACACTCTATAAAATCTTTCTTCATAACTTCCTCTTTTACTCATTTTCACTACCCACTTATAACCTTTTACATCTCTCTCCCCTTTCTTCATACTCCATTCTCTCTCCCACAACTCTATAAAATTTAATCTCTCCATTTCTCTTTACCCACACAATTATAATTCCTTTTAATCCTCCCTTTCTGTCTCCCTCTCCCACACAACACTCTTAATTTATTCATATCTCTCTCTTTTCTTTTATACAAACTAAATTCTCTTTAATTCTTCCCTCTCAACTCCTACCTCTCTTACAAATTTAATCTTTCTCACTCTCTCTTTACTCTTTATTCCTCCCCACAATAACTCCACGTTTTCTTTCAATACTCCATTCTCTCTACACAACTCTTATAAAATAATCTCTCCATTTCTCTTTTACACACATATAATTCCTTTTAATTTTCTTCTCCCTCTCAACCACCCCAACACCTTATAAATTATAACTCTCTCTTTCTTTTATAACCCCAAACCAAATTCTCTTTAATTCTTCCATCTCAATCTTTCCTTCCACACCTCTTAAATACTCTCACCTCTCTTTTCTCTATTCTCCTCCCAAAACTCCACTCTATTTACTCCTCTCCCACAAACTCTTATAAAATTTAATCTCTCCTCTTTTCCTCTTTTTACACACATTTATAATATCTTTAAAATTTCTGTCTTTCCCCTCTCAACCACAACACTCTTATAAATTCACTCTCTCTTTCTTTCTTATTCCCATACAAATCTATAATTCTTTCCCCTCTTAAAATCTCCTTTCCAACTCTCTTCAAATATCTCTCCCCACCCTCTAATTACTCTTTCCCCCACCAATAACCTCCAACCTTCTTCAATTTACTCCATTTCTCTCCCTACACAACTCTTATAAAATTTAATCTCTTTCCCTCTTTCTCTTTCCCACAAAATCCTTATAATTTCTTTCCCCTCTCCCCATTACACTCTTATAAAACACTCTTTCTCTTCTTTCAACAACAATTCTCTTTCTTCCCTTCCTCAATCCCCCACACCTTCTTCTTACAAATTATCTCTCACTTCTCTCTATTACTCTATTCTCTCTCACAATTTAACTTTCCACCTTCTTCTTATTACTCCATTCTCTCTTACACAACTCTTAATTTTAAAATAATCTTTCTCCCTCTGTTTCTCTTTTAACAACACCATAATATATCCTTAATTTTTCTGTTTCTCCCTCTCCACAACACTCCTTATAAAATATCTCTTTTCTTCCTTAGGATAACAAATTCTCATAACCTTCCCTCCAACTTCCAACACTTCTTCTTAAAAGTATTCCTCTCATTCTTCCTCTATTACTCTATTCTCTCTTACAAAACTCCCTTATAATAATTCTCCATCTTCTCTCACAACCATAATATCGTATTTCCTTTAAAAAAATTATTTCTGTCTCCCTCTCAACACATACACTCTTATAGAATATCACTCTCTCTTTCTTTCTATAGCATACAAATTCTCATAATTCTTCCCTCTCAATCTCCTCCACACTCTCTTACAAAGTATCTCTCACTCTCTCTATTACTCTATTCTCTCTCACAATAACTCCACGTCTATTAATATCCCATCTCTCTGACACAGACTCTTATAAAGATAATCTCTCCATCTGTCTCGTTTACACACATATATATCCTTAATAATTATCTGTCTCCCTCTCAACACATACACTCTTATAGAATATCACTCTCTCTTTCTTTCTATAGCATACAAATTCTCATAATTCTTCCCTCTCAATCTCCTCCACACTCTCTTACAAAGTATCTCTCACTCTCTCTATTACTCTATTCTCTCTCACAATAACTCCACGTCTATCAATATCTCCATCTCTCTGACACAGACTCTTATAAAGATAATCTCTCCATCTGTCTCGTTTACACACATATATATCCTTAATAATTATCTGTCTCCCTCTCAACACATACACTCTTATAGAATATCACTCTCTCTTTCTTTCTATAGCATACAAATTCTCATAATTCTTCCCTCTCAATCTCCTCCACACTCTCTTACAAAGTATCTCTCACTCTCTCTATTACTCTATTCTCTCTCACAATAACTCCACGTCTATCAATATCTCCATCTCTCTGACACAGACTCTTAATAATTTCTGCTCTCCAAGTTTCTCTTTGACACACACATTCTTATGTAGTTTCTTTTTCAGTCTCTCTCATACTCACTGTTATAATACATTATCTGCCTCTGTTTCTTACTCTGGCATAGAAATTATCAATATCCTTCACTCTCCCTCTGTCCCACACATACAATCATAAGAAAGTCTACCTCTCTATATCTCTCTCACTAACCTTTAAAGTGCCTCTCTCTACCAGATACGCACTCTCTTATAATGTCTCCCTCTATATATATATATATATATATCAAAAACAGTGTCATAAAATCTGTGCATCTCTGTGTTTAAGATAACGACATACTACAGGCGATACACTATGCCCACTGGGCGTAATAGTATATTATACTGACGTGCTGGCTTCAGCACCAGAAAGTCGAGCAGGTCAGACAGGGACACGATTCCAATAACTCTCTCCTCCTGGTCAGTGATGACCAGTCGATGCACCTCTGCTCTTACTATCCTCTCCAAAACAACAAACAAGCTGTCATCCAGACTGCACTTGTGGACTCCTTCAAACCATTCGTTTCGGTGTTCGTTGGCTTTTTTCAGACTGACGTCTAAATTGTCGTATGTTTTCTCCGCTGCTAGGTTCTGAAATACAAAAAAAACAGATATTAAATGCTTTTGCATATATATATATATATATATTTAGGAAACAGTCCTTCCTTAATACATGTTAGATTGAATTTACGACCTATTGTTTTTTTAATTAATTTTTTCGATAACTTTTCCAAAGCTTATTAAGGGCTTTGGAAAACCTATCCAAAAAATTAATAAAAAAAACAATAGGCCGTAAATTCAAATATATATATATCCACTCAAAATTCGAAAAAACCATGCAAACTGGACGCAAATCAGTTCAAAAATGAAGAAAAGCAACACACAGAGAAAGAGACACACTTACAAACTCAAATTTTTGGATGATCCGTCTTCAGGAGAAAAGAGAATGGGCGACCAAGCACGCCGGAAACACAAGGGCAGGAAACAGAATGGGTTTCCTGCCGTTGTGTTTCCGGCGTGCTTGGTCGCCCATTCTCTTTTCTCCTGAAGACGGATCATCCGAAAATTTGAGTTTGTAAGTGTGTCTCTTTCTCTGTGTGTTGCTTTTCTTCATTTTTGAACATATATATATATATATATTAGTATAGGTTGGCAGCACATCTTCTTGCAGGCATATTCTGTTGAAATGTACCCTGTTTTTGTTAGATTCAAGACCCATTTAGAGCCAAAGCTCCATCAGAATTTACCTCTACAGAAGAAGAATCGCTTATTGAGTTGTCTTGCGACACAACAATGTAGTTAAAATTTGTTAGCATGGAACTTTCTGATATTTGGATATCAATAAAAGAGGAATTCCCACTACTTAGTTGCAAAGCCCTAAGAATATTAATTCTTTTTGCAATACCCTATTTGTGCGAAGCGTGGTTTTCGGCAGTCGCGGTAATAAAAAAGTAAATATCGCTCAAAAATTAACGTCGAGCAAGAAATGAGAGTCGCGATTTCCAATTTTATTCCAAGATTTGAGAAGTTGTGCAGCGAACATCAAGCCCATCCATCCCATTAATAATTTTAAATTATTAAACGATACTCAATAAATTGTGAATTTAAAGCTCGTGTTTAATTTATTTTTCAATTAACTTAACCTTAACGAACTAAAAAGTAGATTTCAAAATCCTTAAAAAGTCAAAAATTAAAAAAGAAATCGGATGTACCTATTAAGGGAGAGGTGGAAAAAATCGAAGGTGTTATGGGAGCCGCAAACCAAAAAAGAGGAACGTCTGGTATAAGGAGATAAGTATTAGACAGACGGCACGAAAATCCGCGCAGGGGAATCAACAGTGATATTGCACCCTCTGCATGGTATTATTCATATTCAACATATTGCTTTAACAAAACGTGGAAAACAAATTTTTTTTTGCAATCTGCCCTGATAAGGAAAATCAAATAATATTAATGACACCTAAATTGGTTTGCCACTAGTCATAACTTATGATAGCATGTTAAGGATACTAGAGTAAGTACTTACGATAACATCGAACTTGGCATAAATATCGATTAGCTTTTGATTTTCATCGACTATAGGCAAAGCTGAAACCCTTCTATCGAGAAACTTGTCCAAAGCTTCGATTATTGTGGTGTTGTGTAAGGCTGTTTCAATGTTGTCGAATGTACCGATGTTTAGCTCTCTTAGGGTTTTGTTCATGAACGATGGGCGAGGTAGATCGTTGATCTGGAACAAATAAACACAAGACTGATTAAAAAAAAAGAAGCTAAATAGTCTATAGTCAGGGGTGCTCAACACATCACTGATTGATACACAAGACGACCAGGTCCAATGAATTCTGACTGTTTTGACACTCAAGTCACTCAGCAAAAGTGACTCTAAGTGTAGTAACCTAGTAAACTAGTCATTAAATTACATTTTCCTATTTATTTGAATTTTTTTTAAAAAAAATTAAAAATATGAAAAAACTATAAAATTAGAAAGACAATCTGGTCTTTTTTAAAAAGAAATTAAAAATGAATGAATTTTTAAAAAAAAAAATTTTTTTTAAAAAAATATGAAAAAACTATAAAACCAGAAAGAGAATCCAAACTGGACAGAATACGAGTTCCTATGTCACTTAATACGGTAAAGCCCATGGGCTTTAGTATTCTAGTATTTTAGCAAAAAAAAAACAAAAACTTGATTTATTATTTTTGCAGTTGGTGGGGCAGGGGTGAAGGCAGCTTGTCACTACAGTGACAAATTACATTAATAATTATTAATGTTACAAAAAAAAATCATGTGAACATAAAATTGTAAAATAATATTAACAAAATGTAATATAATTTATGTACTGCTGTAAGAGGAGAACACTGGAAAAATAAATTCCCTCATGGCAGGGGTACTGCCCGTGAGGAAAATCTAAACGAAAGTACATCCCTGTGTTATAGTTAACTTTCTAAGGGAGGCGTGCAGTGTTTAGCACTCCATGTTATAATCTACCTGAACTATAAGTCAAAATGGTGTCAAAGATAGCTTAAAATACAAGCAATTATCAATGTAATTACATGTAGATATTAATGTACAAATAAAAAATATGTAAACATAAAATTGTAAAATAATATTAACAAAATATAATATAATTTATGTACTGCTGTAAGAGGAGAATACTGGAAAAATAAATTCCCTCATGGCAGGGGTACTGCGCGTGAGGAAAATCTAAAAGAAAGTACATCCCTGTGTTATAGTTAACTTTCTAAGGGAGGGACTGTGTGTAGCACTCCTTTGCTATAGTTAACACTCTAGGAGGCGTGCAGTGTTTAGCACTCCATGTTATAATCTACCTGAACTATAAGTCAAAATGGTGTCAAAGATAGCTTAAAATCCAAGCAATTAACAATGTAATTATATCTAGATATTAATGTACACAACAAAAATATGTAAACATAAAATTGTAAAATCTATTAACAAAATATAATATAATTTATTTCATGCTATAAGTGGAGAATACTGGAAAAATAAATTCCCTCATGGCAGGGGTACTGCCCGTGAGGAAAATTTAAAAGGAAGTACGTACATCCCTGTGTTATAGTTAACTTTCTAAGGGAGGGACAGTGTGTAGCACTCCTTTGCTATAGTTAACTTTCTAAGGGAGGCACAGTGTGTAGCACTCCTGTGTTATAGTTAAGCTCTAGGGGACTATGTGATATTCTCCCTTGCACACAACTCTATAACAAGACTGTATAAAATGTGTGTATAAACAAATATAAAAGTAAACAAACTTACATAAAGGAAGAGGAAACGCAGTATTCTTTTATGAGTAAGAATGTATAAAACGTTGTTTGTCTCTGGGTCGACAACAGGCAGGCGGTGGATTCTGTTGTCAACCAACGCTGAAATGGCGTCAAACAGACTAGCATCCGGGTAAATGCTGACAAGGTCTCCGTACTGGTCCTTGAGGATCTCTGCACAAGACAATATCGTTAGGCAAAGTCCCTTGCTTTCAAATAACATTTCAATCATTTATAAATAAAATAATATATATATTGATAAAAGGAACGACCATCAAGCAGATAGAAAATAAAATTTTGTTAGGACTCGGTCAGCTCATGAACTTGAAGAACTGACAGAGTTCTGATATAGTTTGTTATATATATATATATTATATATGGGATGCCGAGACGATTTCCTGCCGTTGTGTTTTCGGCGTGCTTGGTCGCCCATTCTATTTTCTCCTGAAGACAGATCATCCGAAAATTTGAGTTTGTAAGTGTGTCTCTTTCTCTGTGTGTTGCTTTTCTTCGTTTTTGAGTTTATATATATATATATATAATATTATATATATATATATATATATATATATACTTTAAATTACACAAAGCACGACACAGAAAAAAGAACAAAGAGAACACTTACAGAATTCAATATTTCAAACTGTTGTTCGTCATCAGGAGTAGACTAGAAGAGAGGACGAAGTGAGAGAGATCTCCCCACGTCGAAGAACGGAGCGCGAATGAAGCAATAAAGAGTCAACCAAATGAGAGCAGCACTAGCGTAAAAAAGGAGCTAGTCACTAAACATCGGAGAACGGAAAAAGCAAAAACAATAGATAAAATTATAAAAAAGGAAATAATAATAATAATCAAAAAAATATATATATAAATATAAATATATAAGTTAAAAATAAAAGGAATAACATATAAAAGTTAACGCTTCTGATTTAAACCGGGATCTGATCGGGCCCCCAATAACCATATGTGGGCCTCCTCAGACGCTCTTAATGTCAAACTACGGTCATCAGTGGTCACTAGCTTAATTATTTGTACAGTAAAGTAGTCATTAAAAGATATATACATATATATAATTAAAGTTGGCAGCAGTTTTTGCGTTGACCAATTTCTTACTGATGTTCTCTAGTTTCCTAACTAGTTTTCGGTAACTTTCGGGTATTTTCCAAAGGAGTTCTGGTAACGATATGAAAGGAAAGAAGTTGAACACTAAACACTTTAACACTTTAAACTAAAACTATAATTTGAAACTTAATCTAAAACACAATCTTTCGGCTCACATTAGCTATTATCAGGTAAAAACGAAAATATTACACAAGGCAAAAAGGTACAGTACAAAGGGCAGTTAACAACTAACTATTATAGAAAAGCAAGATATGCGGAAGGGAGGGAGGTGTGAGTGGGAGGGCATGCAGGGCAGGGCACTACACCCCAACTACCTGCTTGTCCCCTCACCTACATCTCTTACTATCTTAAAAGTATTATCAAAATTTTTGAACTCGGTATAGCTGTAAGGTCACTATTTTGAATATTTAACGAAGGGTTATATTCTTTAATATATACGGCTTCGTTAACCCTTCGTTAAATATTCAAAATGGTGACCTTAAAGCTATACCGAATTCAAAAACATTTTTTGATAATACTTTTAAGAAAGTAAGAGAGGTCGGTGAGGGGGCAGCCCCCCCCCCCCCCCGGGTGGTCATAAGATTTGCGCCCCCCCTAACCAATGCCCAATGACAATTTGTTAACATTCAAAACTGATGTTAATTAGTCCCAGACTTACATCGTATTACAGTACTCTTATACATATCCCGTCGTAATAAAAGAAAAAAAAAACTAAATATTTTTTCACAACAAAAACCGATAATTCTATGATAAAAAAAATAGATAAATTAAATTAAGTGGTTATGCAACCTGGATACGCAAACAAAGAAACAAAAGATCTTTAAAAACATAAATGTATAATTCTAATAATAAAAAATCTGGAGTGGCCTACACTCAACTTTACTATAAGTAAACACAATATCATATTTCTTGGGTATATAACATATAATGATCTATTTAAGTATCATATAAATGTCTAAATGGGAGATATTTATTAGTCTTTCATTCCTGTAGGTAGTACAGATAGTGATTGATTCACTCATCAATATATATGCTTACTTTTGCATATCACACACTGCTGCATATAATATCATTAGCATAACTACAGCAGTAATAACATTTTTGAAAAGCGAAAAGGTAGATTTCTTACAGCAGAACATGACTTTTGTTCCAGTAGCCAGTGGATGTTTGACAAATTTTCCCATTTAAAACAAAAAAAATACTCTTATTTTTTCAGAAAAACATCAGAAAAATCGAAGGAAATATATTGTTTTAGGATCATTTTTAATTTAAGATATAGGATAATTACTAAATTTATTTTTCTTCAAAGAATGTTTTCCATTTTGAATTATGTTTTACATTTTTTGGTGCTTTATAGAATTATTATACTGGGAATTTTATGACTTTCTAGTATTTAATAAAATTACTTTTCTTTCCCTTTGTCAAAAATCATATATACCAATTTACTCTGAGCAAGTGTTATATTTTTTGTGCCTGCTATACTCTGTTATAATGTTGCTGTGAATGTATATTGAGAAAAAGTATATTAGTAAATAGCCACATTTGCATCTCAAATCAAGTGGCTATTTGAGATATACTGTTTAAATAATCAGTATAATTTAAAACTTTTTTAAACTTTAAAATAATTTTAAAACTTTTATAGTTTGGAGCTTCTAATTTTTGAAAATAATAAATATGATCTTTTAGACTAGAATAGTGAAAAAACTGGATATTTGTCAACAAACATAACTCCTCTTTCTAGAGGAAAGAGTCTATTCCTCACATTTCAATATCATGCAAAGATACTATATTCATAAACACAAACAATTTTTTATCTGTTATTAAGTTTTGTTTAAGGTTGCAATATATAGATCAATTAGAGTATTTTGTGAGACCAATTCATCGTACCATGGCAGAAAAAGAAAATTTATGTTTATTGCCGGTGATTTTTTTGCATATAAAAAAATTATTCCTCCTATATCTCACATAAGTCAATAAATTATTTAAATTTTTCTATTATAAACATCAATTTTATTTCAGTGGATTGACTCAAACAATTTCTAAGTCAATGTAAACAATGTAAAAAAATATCAAAAATTCGACAATTATAGCAGGTGATCCCTTAGTCTAGGATAAACAAACTGTTTTTATTGCTTTATTGCTCTTTACCGTGATTGAAATTTCATGTTTTTTTTTTAAAATTGCTTATTTCTTGTACAATTTTTTGTCAAATTTTCATGTTTTTTAATAATGAGCCGTTTAGTGTCAAAAAAACCTTTTATGAAAATAAAACCGTACAGTAACGCCTCTTTTGAAGAAAATTATCTTATCTCATCCTCTACATAATGTTCTATTTTTAGGTATAGCTTCATTTTGATCCGTCAAACGGTATGGCTTGTATCGCTCTCATAACCTTTGAGATTGAATTATGTCAAAATTTTTACATTTATTGAACAAAAATATTTCTTGTTGTTTTAAAATTATGAGTATATTTTTCGTTTACTGCATTTGTTACCTCAAAGATAATGCCAAAATTTGAGGACAAGCTAATTTCAAAGCACTAGAATTAGCAGTTTAGGAGAAAAAAAATGTTTTCTGAAAACACGTTTTTGGCAAAAAAAAGTGACTTTACCATCATGAATAATTATTCCCAAACAATAAGGATCATCTACATTATGGGGTCTATTTTTGTGTAAAATATAGACTTGATCCATCAAAGATTCTGGACCGTGCGTAACAAGCAATGCTAACACACTCACCCACAGACATCATAGAAAAAACTTCATAAAACGACTTTTGGGACCTCAAAACATATAATTCCGTGAAAATCTTTTGACTTTTATTTCAAAATTATTGATTTTGACGGAATTATATGTTTTGAGCTCCCAAAAGTCGTTTTATGAAGTTTTTTCGATGATGTCTGTCTGTGTGTGTGTGAGTGAGTGAGTGTGTTAGCATTGCTTGTTACCACGCTACGGTCCAGAATCTTTGATGGATCAAGTTGATATTTTACACAAAAAAATAAACCCCATAGTGTAGATCAGGGGTTCTCAACCTTGTTTACTTGTGGACCCCCTAAAAGCTACTTGTGGACCCCCTAAAAACTACTTGTTGACCCCCACTTCCCCGGATACTTAAAAAACATAATTATACAAATTTATAAATAAATATTTGTTTTTAGGTAAATGAATATCGTTAATTATGAAATAATTTCATTACATCTACAACGCATGCCAAAATACAAAAATGTTTTTAAAACAATAACAAAATATTTGTTTATTAACATTTTATAAAGTACCCTGAAATAAATTGTAACAGAATCAATTTTCAATGTACCATAAAGAGAAGTGCAATATAAAATTTTAAAACATTGGAACATTTTAACAAACTGACGAGGATATTAGGCCTTATATTTTAATTATGTTTGAATATTGTACGGCCAGAGCTTACTACGCTTTGGTTTCTTTTTGGTTTGCTGATAAATTTCATTTAAACTTAACATGGAGCCCTTAACCACGTGTCATGGACCTTCAGAATACTACTTTCCCATGGACCCCCAGTACTCCTCTGTGGACCCCTGGGGTCCATGTGGACCACGTTGAAACCACTGATTTAAACTTAACATAGAGCTCTAACCACGTGTCATGGACCTTCAGAATACTACTTTCCTCATGACCCCCAGTAATCCTCTGTGGACCCCTGGGGTCCAGTGGACCACGTTGAGAACCACTTGATTTAAACTTAACATAGAGCCCTAACCACGTGTCATGGACCTTCAGAATACTACTTTCCTCATGGACCCCCAGTAATCCTCTGTGGACCCCTGGGGGTCCATGTGGACCACGTTGAGAACCACTGGTGTAGAAGATCCCTATTGTTTGGGAATAAAAATGCATGATGGTAAAGTCACTTTTTTTGCCAAAAACCAGTTTTTAGAACACATTTTTTTCTCCTAAACTTCTTATTCTAGAGTTTAGAAATGTTGGTATTATCTTTGAGGTAACAAATGCAATAAAACAAAATTATATTCAGATTTTTAAAACAACAGGAAAAAGTTTTTTTTTTCAATAAATTCTAAAAAAATTGACTTATAATTCAATCTGAAAGCTTATGAGAGCGATACAAGCCATACCGTTTGACAGATCAAAATGAAACTATACCTTAAAATAGAACATTATATAGAGGATGAGTTGAGATAATTTTTTTTAAAAATTGCTATCACTAAAGGGGCGTTAAAGTGGGATTTCTGTTTTCAGAAAATGTTTTTTTGACGCTAAAACGGCTGATTAAAAATTGTGAAAATTTGACCAAAAATGGAACAGAAAATTAACAATTAATAAAAAAAATGCATGCAATTTCAATCAGGGCAAAGAGCAATAAATCTATAAAAACTGTTCGTTTATCCTAGACTATCACCTGCTATACCTGTTGAATTTTGGATATTTTTTTTACATTATTTACATTGACTTGGATTTCTTTTGAGTGAACCCACTAATATAAAATTATATTAGTAAAATAAATATAAAATTATAATTGGTGGTTATAAATGGAAATTGAAAAATTTAAATAACTCATTGACATATATGAGATATAAGAGGAATAATATTTTAAATGTAAAAATTCACATAATGTTTGTTGCTTTCCATGGTATAATGGATTTGTCTCACAAAATGCTATAATCAATCTATATATTGTACTCTTGAACAAAACTTAATATCAGCTGTAAATTATTTTGGTGAGTGAATTATAGTACCATTGGGTTAAATTGAAGTGTGAGGAATGGTCTCTTTCTTAAAGAAAGAGTAGTTAGTTTGTTGACAAGTATTCAGAATTTTCAATATTCTAGTCTAGTAGTTCATATCTATCATTTTTAAAAATTTCAAGCTTCCATATATAATATATATATTAGTATATTTAGGAAGCAGTCCTTCATTTATACAGGTTTGATTAAATAATACGCCATATTTACGGTTGACTAGTTTCCTTGTGTATTTTCTCAAGGGAGAAATGCACATGAGAAATACACAAGGAAACTAGTCAACCGTAAATATGGCGTATTATTTAATCAAACCTATATATATATATATATATATTCACTGATAAAACGAAATACGATCCAAACTGGACACACTACGAGTTCGAGATTAACAAAGAGCAACACACAAAGTAGGAACACACTTACAGACTCAAATTTTCGGGTAATCCGTCCTTCAGAGAAAAAGAATGGGAGACCAAGCACGTTGTAGACGCAACGGCAAGTAATCCAACTTGCCGTTGCGTCTACAACGTCTTGGTCTCCCATTCTCTTTTTCTCCTGAAGACGGATTACCCGAAAATTTGAGTCTGTAAGTGTGTTTCCCTACTTTGTGTGTTGCTCTTTGTTAATCTCGAACTCGTGTATATATATATATATATATAGTTTTAAATTATACTGAATAGCTGGTATCAACCTTGATTTGAGAATGTAAAATTGACTAATTGCTAATGTATTTTTTCTCAATATATACATTCACAGCAACCATAACAGAGTACAATAGGCAGGAAAAAAAATAACATTCACTCAGACTGAATTGGTATATACGATTTGTGACAAATGGAAAGAAAAGTAGTTTTTATTAAATACTAGGAACTCATGAAACTCCTAGTATAGTAATTCTATAAAAGACCAAAAATATAAAACATTATTCAAAATTGAAAACATCTTTGAAGAAAAATAAATGAAATTATTTGACATCTTAAATTAAGAATTATCTTAAAACGATAGACATTTTTTCTTAGATGCTTCTGACATTTGTCAGACAAAATAGGAATATTTTCAAGTTTTAAATGGGGAAATTTATCTTAAATATTCAATGTAGAAGTAGGTCAGATTATAGTAATGATATTATATGCATTAGTGGTGTGATATACAAAAATAAGCATATATATTGATAAGTCACTATCTGTACTACCTCCAGGAATGAAAGACTAATAAACATTCTCCCATCCCCATATTACACATACATAAAAAGATTTCACATAAACACGTGAAATAACAATCAATGATCAAACCACAATAAGAAAATGGGAAAGCAAGACTAAGATCTTTCAACCGTATGTAACCGTTCAGTTGGGTTTTTGACTCTGACGAAGACCGTTTGTTACGGTTGAAAGACCTTAGTCTTGCTTTCCCATTTTCTTATTGTGGTTTGATCATTGATTACACATACATATACATAAAAATCAATTAAATTGGATTTAAAACGGATAAATAAGAAATAAATGATCTATAGTAACATTTTGATTCTTTTCCTTTAGACTTCAAGTATAAAGTTAATCATGCTTAATCATTTAACTAAACATAAGCCTAAATTTTGTAAAACAATAATAAAAGGCAGGAATTTATAAACAAACTGTTCTTTATATTCCATTATTTCATTATTATTTAACATTTTCTTCCGTCAAATTAACAAGCTTCTTAAATTTATACTTAAACATAGAATATATGTACAAAGTTACTTAATATAAAGTATTTTTTTAATAACTTTATTATGTTAGATGAATGAATTATACATTTCCAAGTAGCCTGGTTTCATGCAGTTTCAGAATATATCTCTAAAACCTTAGTAGTTTGATAACTAACAGACAGACGTTGCAATATCATTATATTAGCTGAAACATACTACATTGAGTCAGTTTGTATTTTTATTTTAAATTTTCAACCATAAATCAAGTTTTATTGTAGCTATGAAAATGCAAACACTTCATATACTAGGTAGTTGTTAATGAGAAATGTATATTAGAAAGAATATTCATTCTCTATAAATCCTCTGTTTTCATCATTAGTCTAACAAATTTATTTTTCTAATCTGTAAAACTTTCGTATTCATTTTACTTTTCTCTCTAATTTCCATTTTTAATCTTCATTTTCACTCATTTCAATATGTTTTTCTTCTTTACTTCACTTCTACCCGTATTATTACAATTACTATGAGATCTTTCATCGTACATCGTACCTCGAGACAAATTTTTGTTCGAAAGGAACGTTGTATAGAAGAATTAGTAAATATGCAAAGACAGGAAGGAACCCTTAAAACTATCAGCTTAGTGTTTCAACATTAGCTTAAAACTGTACTATTTTCATAAATGAAAATCATATTTACATAATAGCCTAATTTCGTTCCATTAATTTTCAATTCAGAAAATTTGTAAATATTTTATTTATTTTATTAATTAGTATCCCAATATCATTCAAAAAGTTTATACTATAAATAATTTGCAACTCCTAATAGAATTATCTAGATTTAGAAGTCATAATCTATAAACAAAAAACAAATTTGCAGCATCTATATTATAAATAGACGGAATATTCCAATACTCTAAAAATAGATTAAAATTTGCGCATTAAATCCATTTTTAAATTAATCATTAGTTAACTGCATATTATTGTTATTTTTCAGGAATATTCTTTGTTTAGAATAAACGTTTAGTTTCTTTTATTATAATCACAGCCATTCGCGTGGTAACTTAAATTTACAATATATGACTTAATAAAAAGATTTCACATAAACACGTGAAACAACAATCAATGATCAAACCAGAAATGAAATGGGAAAACAAGGCTAAGATCTTTCAACCGTAACAAGCGGTCTTCGTTAGTAACATTACGATTTGATAATCTTTTGCTGTTAATAATCTATAGATCCAAAGTTAATCAAAGCTTTAGTAATAGATTGTATAATTCAACAGAACCTTAACTTCTTTTATTATCATCACAACCATACCTATGGTAACTTAAATCCACAATATATCATCTTACATTGAATACGGTTTTGGAACATACTTATTGTGGAGATGACTGCTTTTCTATGTTAACATCCAACATTTCACTTAGTACAAACTAAAATCTTCAAAATTATCCTTACTTGTGAATTTAAAATAGATTTTAAATAAAATTATTCAATCAATAAATGACGTTTAAATGACATAGGTATCCTGTTAAAGCATTTCAGCCGAAAAAATCGTACATCGGTATGTTTATAAGTCTAGATATCACTGGATTCTTACTTCTGCTATATAAAAACTGTTTTAAATAGAATCAAAACGTTGACATTTGAATCAGGAAGACTGACCGAACCCTGATTTACTACAATATTATTTACAAGCCCAATATCATTGGAATAGTTTATACATTTATAAATAATTTGCAACTCCTAATAGAATTGTGTAGATTAATGTAGTTATTGTACAGTATTGTAGATTAATAGTCATAATCTATAAAGAAAAAACAAATTTGCAGCATCTATATTATAAATAGATTGAATATTCAAATACTCTAAAAATAGATTAAAAACATGAAACAGTTCTCTTGAATTATACAACCTATTACTACAGCTTCGATTATCTTTGGATCTATATATCATTAAGAGCAAAAGATTATCAAATTGTTATGTTTAAGAGTAAATTGATTGCAATAGATTAGCAAAATTATCTTAATTTTGTAAAAGTAAGAACAACATACCTATGAATCAATTCATTTCTACAAAATATAGCAGTATTCACAACAATAAATATGTTCCAATACCATATTCCATATCAGTGATATATTGTAATTTAAGTTACCATAGGAATGGCTGTAATGATGATAAAAGAAACTAAATGTGTATTCTAAACAAAGTATATTACAGAAAAATAACAATGATAATGTCATCTGAGGTAAAATGGATAAACCAACAAAAGTCTCCACACAAATGAAGTTTTATTCAACGCGTTTCGAACACTTCGTGTTCATTTGTGTGGAGACTTTTGTTGGTTTATCCATTTTACCTCAGAATGAGTAAATACCATACAATTACGGATTTGCACAACTAATGATTTAATGATAATGTCATATTATTTCAACTTGTATTAAAATGATTCCATTATTTCTTTATTTTCATTACACTATATAGCAATAAATGCAAAAAAAACAAAAAGGATTATAATGTGGATATAAATGGATTAAAAAGTTGTTTATCCTACCGTCTTTGTCTTCATCCTCTTGGCAAAGGTTATTAAATTCTTTTTCACAAAACACATGTCAATCACTGTTCTATAACGATAAAACGCGAAAGCTAGCTAATTTTGAAACAGCAGTATTTTCAAACAAAACTTAATTTATTAATAGTAGAAAAGAATTAGAAAAGAAAGGACCACACGATCATAGACATGGTGGTTGATTGATAGGACCAATTGAATGTCTTGATCCGTTGACATGCGCAGAAAGGTTCCCTTCGCGTTATCACTAACTATTAATGCGATAGCAACCTAGACTTCATACTGATAACAGAAACACAAGTAAACAACAGTATTCTATACTATTTTTTTTTTTTAAATACTTAAAGCAAAAGTAACAAACCTCTCCAAGTTTCCAATTTGTGTTGTTCCATTTCTTCAATGGTATCAGGTGATGATTTCCCATATACATTCTTAAAATTTTAATGAAGTCAGTTATGGTTAGCATGCCAACGAATTTGTGTTTCGACGAATCCCAAAGTGGTGCTGCTCGAACTCCTGTACACAGTCAATCAGATATATTACCATCAATCAGAACAAACACATGTTATAACACTTACATCAATCAGGCTATATATTAAAGAGATTAGAATTAAAGTTAAAAACAATTCTACATCAATATCTTTATCAATCAAACATCTATACAAATAAAAGGAAGCTTCTGTCTGTACATAATTACACTTAAGGGTTATGTTACAATTTGTCTATATCTATGGAATTTATGAATGTTATAAATTTGATTGTGGACGTTTCATTTTTAGGACCCCAGCGTTTAAAGAGACGAACCTTTACACAGAGGTTATAAGGGTTTCCCTACTCTCCAGTAGCGATTTTAGAGTCATTTCTTTTTCTTAAATGCCAACTTACACTTATAATGCAGTAATGTTTATTTCAATATAAGTTTATGAGTTGAAAACGGGATATTTAAATTTAATCACCTTCCTTTAATTAGTTCTTGCTATATTCCTGGTTTGGGAGAAGACCAAACACTTGTTTGAGTCTAATAAATACGCATTAATTTTTTATGTTTATATAATAATTTAAATAAATTATAATTTATCTGAAATTATAATTGACCAATTAGAACAAAATCTATTCACATTTAAATTTTGAAATTATTAAAACAAATTAGTTTTATAAACATTTTGACTATTGTTGATTTGTCAACTCTGGGGGTTGAAACAGGAGTTGAAATGGGTTGAAACAGAGCTGACCCATTTCAAGTTATCTTTACGTTTTATACATTAGACCAGAGGTTCCTAATGGGTAGAAAATTCACCTCCAGGGTGAATTGGGACCACAGTAAGCTTACATTACACAATGAGAACAGCTATTATAGGTTTTGACCTCCTAATTATAAATTAAAGGAACAGAGGGAGTATAGAACCCCCAGAGTTGACAAATGAACAATAGCCAAAATGTTTATAAAACTAATTTATTTTAATAATTTCAAAATTTAAACGTGAATGGATTTTGTCGCAATTGATCAATTATCATTTCAGGTAAATAATGTCTATTTATTAGACTCAAACAAGTGTTTGGTCTTCTCACAAACTAGGAATATAGCAAGAATTAATTAAACGGGAACGGGATTAAATTAAAATATCCCGTTTTCAACTCATAAAATTATATTGAAATAAACATTACTGCAATATAAGTATGAGTTGGCATTTAAGAAAAAGAAATGACTCTAAAATCCCTATTGGAGATTAGGGAAACCTTATAACCTTATAACGCTGGAGTCCTAAAAATGAAACGTCCACAATCAAATTTATAACATTCATAAACTCCATAGATATAGACAAATTATAACATAACTTTTAAGTGTAATTATGTGTTATTATAAGACCTAAAATAGTAATTATAAGAACATCAATATTATAATTATCAGGTTTTGAGATATTTTTGAGGGTTTTGGTCTGGATATTAACGTTTCGACATATATTTATGTCCTCCTCAGGGCTAAAACATTAATACAATGAGCACAAATATTACAACTACATTAGATCGATTGTTTGCTAATATGTAACAAAAAAGATAAACTATGGATTTACGTATTCCAGTCTGGTTTTCCATTATATTGATAAGAATTTACAGATTTAAATTTGTTTACCTGGGAATCTCTAGAAATTCTTATCAATATAATAAAAAACCAGACTGGAATACGTAAATCCATAAGTTTATCTTTTTTGTTACATATTAGCAAACAATAAACCTAATGTAGTCGTAATATTTATGTTCAAAGTGTATTAATGTTTTAGCCCTGAGAAGGACATAAATATATGTCGAAACGTTGGCGATGAAGCGTTTTTATTAATATCCAGACAAAAACCCTCAAAAAAATCTCAAAACCTGTGAATAATGACTGGTTAAGAAACAAACAGCATAATATAATTATCATAATTTATAATATTAATTTTAAGGATCAAATGTTATACATTTATACTGTCATTTTACTAAATTTAATTATTTGACAATTAATGTCTATACTGTATTAGAATTGTTTTTATTATTATAAGTTGCAAATAACTACCTGTATTCTATGTAAGGGAACTGGTGATAACTCCTTGATTTGGGGGTTACCCAAATCAGAAAATCCAACGAAAATCACAAGAAATAAACACATGATGCAATCAATGCAGTTTAAACCACAATGGAAAACGGAAAACTATAGAATTAGAAGCTTTGAGACGCATCAAAGAGCAAACCGAAGTAAGAACTGAGAAGGTAACATAAATGTTAACCAGAAGGAAGGTAACTAAACAGCTGGAAAACTCAAGTAACAATATAGCTTGAAAAGAAAAAAAAATACCCCAATAAAATTAAACAATGCAAAGTAACCAGTAATAAACTAAATAATTAATAAAAAAATTATAGAAATATTAATATATAATTTGTAAAAAAAATTTTTTTTTTAAATAAATAGAATAAACAATACTATATAAATAAAAGAAACAAAAAAAGGAAGGAGACAGAGAAAACATTAAACTAAACATTAAACTATGTGGTCAGAGCTCATGTTCAAAGGTCAAAGACCACTCACAAGTCCAATTTGCCCAACTATGCTTTGAATTAAAAATTCATCTAATATTTCAAAATGATTTTTAATTAGGACACTTTCTACCAAGTTTCTTTCAACATCAGACGAAAGAAATATCAATTCCTTGCAATCTTCCCATTTTATTGAGTGATTACTTAACTTATTTCATATTATAAGTACTATTCAATAATATATATATTAGTGTATATTGGCAGCAGATTCTCTTGTAAACATATTTTATTAAAGTAGACGGCAGCTTCCGCATTCACGACCATTTTGCTGGTGTTTTCTAGTTTACTAACTAGTTTTCTTTGGTAGGGAGTGATTTCATGGAGGAGTTGTCCCAGAGACACCGAAGAAATAACTTCGTAGGTTACACAATAATATATTTTTACTTACAAGCTTTCGATTTCACTGAAATCATCATCAGGTATATCGTATAAACTGATGATTTCAATGAAATCGAAAGCTTGTAAGTAAAAATATATTATTGTGTAACCTAAGAAATTATTTCTTCGGTGTCTCTGGGACAACTCCTTCATGAAATCACTCCCTAACAAAGAAAACTAGAAAACACCAGCAAAAAGGTCGTGAATGCGGAAGCTGCAGTCTACTTTAAAATTATATTATATATATATATAATATCAACGATCAAACCACAATAAGAAATGGGAAAACAAGACTAAGATCTTTCAAACGTAACAATCGGTCTTCGTCAGAGTCAAAAACCCAACTCTGACGAAGACCGCTTGTTACAGTTGAAAGATCTTAGTCTTGTTTTCCCATTTCTTATTGTGGTTTGATCATTGATTATTATTTCACGTGTTAATGTGAAATCTTTTATTATATATTATATATATATATATTATATATATATAGTTCAATTGAACTATATATCCGTTTTTGGATCGTATTTCCAACGAAAAAGTATATATATATATATATAATACATATATACATACAGATTTATAGAAAATGAGACCAAATCTAGCTGATATCATGTTTCTTAACAAGTTTCTCAATTTTTCTAAATAACATTCTCGTAATTTCGTCTACACAATAAAGTACATCTCCTACAGTCAACATGTTTGGAATGATCAACATTCATCGTCAGGACGTGAATAACTTCTAGGATGAAAATAATGTCAGTTGCAAAAACGAGAATGAAAAAGTAACACTGGTCACTTATTATAAAAGCCCACGTGGAGTAGCCTGTTTATTAAAAATAATAATCAAGACAAAAGTTCACATTTAAAGGAAAGAAATCTGGTGTACGAGTATACATATACTAATGGGGACTGTGAAACCCAAAAACACTCGTACATTGGTATGACTACCACTTCCCTATCAAGAAGGCTCACCATGCACCTAATGGCCGGAGCACCAAAAAACATAAACAAGACAAGCATAATGTTAAATTGACCAGAGAGTATTAATTACAAATACTAAAATAATAAAAAAAGAAAGTAACCACCATAAACTGAGAATTTTAGTGACTATATTAATTCAAAAACTGAAGCCGCTCCTAAATATTCAAGTTAAAAACAGTAGCCGTATTTTGAGGCTGTTTAATTCACATTAATGGCATCCTGAAACCCTTGCAGGTAGTGACTCAGGCTGAGAGGCCACTCACCCCACAGGATTAACGCCCAGCTTTTCTTAAACTTGAAGGAAAACAACCCCTTCTACCTTCTCTGTGTATATATAATAAACGAGATACTTCACCTTAGATTTTATTCACATCCTGATGATGAATGTTGATCATTCGAAACATGTCGACCATAGGAGATATACTTTATTGTGTAGACGAAATAACGAGAGTGTTATTTAGGAAAATTGAGAAACTTGTTAAGAAACAGGTATCAGCTAAATTTGGTGACATTTTCAATAATGTGTGTATCAAGGAAGGACTGCTACCAAAATTTAGAAATGTATATATATATAATGAAGTATACTGGATTTTTATTAATTGGTGTATTATTTAAAATGGACTTTTGAAAAAGACTACCTTGAAAAGAAGAGGGGGTGGGAGTAAGATAACAAGAGATAACCATTCTCTTATATCTAGAAGAGAATAGATAATAATAATCAACTAACAATACCCACTAGCTACAGTATAAAGTACCTAAAAATACCTGTATACTTTTAAAATAAATGGATTTTATTTTTTTTTATCCTATTTAACGCTTTAATAAAGACACTTAAAAAAGGTGGAGTAAGATATACTTGAATAATCCGATCTTTCGTCAGAGATATTAATCAATAATGCAGACTAAACAATACGATAGTACAGGTATAAGGTGCCTGAATACCTTAGCGTAGGCTTTAATAATGATTTTAATTTCTTTTTCTCAATGATAAAAGTAAGATCAGCTTGTAAATGAGTGCAGTTCCTACTATATGCAGACAAAGAAAGAGGAGTATGAAGGTGATTAGGGGCCTGGAACACTAGCAATCCACTTTCGGCTTGAGGCTACTTCGTTAGACATTTGCTGTTTATAAGGACAAACGAAAGAGGAGGAGAATGGTGATTCAGGGCCTCGAGAGCACTGACCGACCTTCGGCTCCGAGGCTACCTCTGTTAACCTGATGCTGGCTACATGCAGGGACAAACGAAAGAGGAGGAGAAGGTGATCAGGGGCTGGGCCTGACCACCTTCGTTTCCCATCCTTCCTAATCCCCAAATCCCCTCCTTTTATCCCAGCCTCAATCTAAGGTGTTATGCGATCCGTGCCGAAGGATGGATGATACAGGGGTTACTGTATTAAGAACGGAGCCTCAAGGGTACCAGGCGACCCTCTTGAGTAAATAGCCTTACTCCGGTATGCGGTGCTCTGACGGAGCAGACAAAATACCATCGATAGAGCTTCAGGGAATTTCCTCTGTATGATACTAAGGCAAAGGAAGTCCGGAGACCATCCTCCGGAAGCGCAGAGGGTCCAAAAGCGCTAACTAATGGGAGCCAACATCCCACAAGTGCACCTAAAGACCCGAAGAAGACCCTCCAGAAGAAGGAGAAAGGAAGTTACTCGTATTTTCTCCCGAAACCTAGGGAGCCTGAATGGACATTATCAATCATGGTTTATGAAGATTCTGCAAAAAAAAAGAGGAAGAAACACCGTTGCACCTGCTGACTGACTGTAAGGCAACTTTACTGCACAGAGGTAGGTGCTTCGGAACACTCAACAAACCATAGACAAACTTATACCACTAGAACAAGCAAAAGTGCTGAGCTTCTTGGAGGCGTTGAAGCTAACTGCTGGGGTACTTTAGTACAGAAGAGTACAATAATTTTTTTTTAAGACGCAATGCTATAGTCACCCTCAAATAATAATAAAAATAATACCCACTAAATAAGAAGTATGCCTAGAATAAAATAAAATTTGAGCTCAGTATCTAAAACTGCAAAACGTAAAGAAACTACAGATCTAATGACAGTTATCGACTGTATTAATAATGATGTTTTCTACTATTCTATAATCTATCTATAATATACTTATAAAACTCTGACTACCGATCTTGTTTGTTTTCTTGCCACCGTGCATTGTCTGAATAAACAGTAAAATACTAAATTTAATAAACAGTCCACAAGGACTATTCAACTTTAAATTACACAAAACACGACGCAGAAAAAGGAATAAAAAGCACACTTACAGAATTCTCAAGATTTTGAACTGATGTTCGTCATCAGGAGTAGACTAGAAGAGAGGACGAAGTGAGAGAGATCTCCCCAAGTCGAAGGACAGAGCACGAATGATTTATGAAATATTGAGAATTCTGTAAGTGTGTTTTTTTTTATTCCTTTTTCTGTGTCGTGCTTTAATTTGTAATTTAAAGTTAAATAGTAAAATATACATAAATTTTTGTGTAGGATTCGAACCCACGAGCTTTGCATTGAAATATTGCACTACGCTCTGTTACTATGGGGGCTTTCTAACAATAAACTTCCAAAACCTGATATAAATGATGTAAAATTTGTATAAGTCATCTAAAGATGAAGCCTTGGATGTTTGTACACAATGAAACTTGGAATATCTGTTAATTTCAGTTTATACTGAATCATTCAAATAAATATTAAAGAAAACAGTGAGTAATTATGTTTTTACAAATATCAGCATTAAAAAGAAAAAAGAATGAAAAATAAATTCTCTCAACATAATTCAAGTAAAATTACTGACTCCAGATGTAAAATCTATTTTCTTATAGAATAAACATGACCAGTTTTTTTCTAGGAGAATCTTAGTCCCATTTTTGGTACTTGTAGGTTATCTGTCACCACTTTTTAAAAAGTATATAATGTACTGTATATTAAGTTTTACAAGTTTTTTTTAAATATCTATTTTGATTCTACAGAATAAAAGCCTGATATACACTATTATAAAGTATTATACGTATTGCAAATACTATAATAGTTATAGTACAGTGGAACCTCTACATACGAGATTAATTCGTTCCCGGATCGTGCTCGTATCTAGAGCGAATTTTTCCCATAAGAAATAACTGAAAACCAATTTTGTTCCCGGCCTCCCAAAATCATTCAAGTTAACCCTAAATAACTATGAACACATCTTCCTAATTACTAAAAACACATTCAAATAGTGACTGAACATAAAAATACAGTAATAAGATAAATAAGATGATATTAACGAAATAAAATGCGAGTTTATTATGAGCACTTCCACTTAAAATTAAAGTTAACTTTATGAAAAACTAAATTTTTAAGGGCACTAATTTATTTATGCACTTTTTTCTGCTTTTTAACATTACTGTATCAGTTTTTACTTTTCTTCGCTTTCTTTTGCCCTTTTTGCTGGAATCGCAACACTTTCACTTTCTGGAAATTCTCATAACTTGGATTTTCTCTCGTATGTAGAGCAAGATTTTTGCTCGAAAGACCTCTCGTATCTCGAGTTTCTCGTAAGTATAGTAGCTCATATGTAGAGGTTCCACTGTATCTGCAATACCATAAGTATTAAAGTATAATACTATAGTATTATACTATATACTATAATATAGTATATTATAATATAGTATAAAACTTCTATGAAGAAGCTTTAATGAAGCTGAACAGTTCATTAAATAACAATGAACTTTTGCCAAAAATTTTCCAAAAAAAAAACAGAAATTTATAAAAAAAAATCCTAAAAACTTTAATTACTGTAAAGGGCACGAAAACTGTAAAAACTTGTATAACTTAATATACAGTACATTATATACTTTTTAAAAAGTGGTGACAGATAACCCACAAGTACCCCCATTTTTGGAATGTTATTGTTGTTTAGACAATGTTTGTTTTATTACAGGTATTTACTTTTCTTTACGCTATTTTTTTTCGCCAAGGGGACTTTACATGAATGAAAGAATTAGCATGAATTCATAAAAGGGAGCTCATGTCATGTGTATGAGAAATGCTGATCTACCACGCTTATATAAAGAAATAAGACTAATAACTTAGGAGCTTGACATTAAAGTCATTGTTTGTAAAATTATTCCATCACACTTTCAAGGTGAAATAGTTTTAATTACATGATTGATATTTGTTTTATCTAAAAAAGGATAACATGTTTTTTTTTAAAGATTGAATTTCCAGTACAGCTAGCATTTGCTATGACTATTCATATGTCTCAAGGAAAGACTCTACAGAAAGTTTTAGTTCATTTAGGTAAAGCAGTATTTCAACATGGCAAATTACATGTAGCTCTCAGTAGGGTTATTTAGAGTTTATCTGCATTTACATGAACATGATTGCATTAAAAAGGAAGGTGATGGATGACCCAACAGCTCACGAGTAGTCTAGTTTCTAATATTTTGGACTAACATGTTTCTTATCTGAATTCTTGCTGCTGGTAAGAGATAAGGGAAACACTACTTGGTCAATCAGGAATATGAAATACAACAATAATACTTTCATGTTGTCGCTCCACCATTAATAACTCTCGGATTTTAATAAAACAAATTATTAAATCCTAACACTATTAATATTAGAATACAAATAGTAAAATTCAACCATACCTGTGTGGAAGCACCAATATAAAACTTGTATCTGCCTTATCACGATTTAGTTTATATTATTTCTAGTTAAAACACTATAAAAGAAATTTGATATTTATTAAGTATACCTCTGACAGGGTGTAACCTTCTATTCCAAAAGTTGCAACTGAAATCAGCTGTTTAAGTTTTAAACAGATGGTCTACATCAAATTCTAATTAAATGTGTATAGTAAGTTATAAAGACTTATCATTCCTTGTTACTTGCACAATGGAATAACATTTGAAACATTTTTAATAGATTATCAAAACTAAATGTATAGGAATTATGAATTACAAGTTTTTTGAAGTTATTTTTTCAAAGTAACAGAGTTTTAAATAAACAGATGCATCGAATTCTTATGAAATGTATATTTAGTAGGATATAAAAACTTATTATTCCTTGTTACTTGCACAATGGAATAATATTTGAAACATTTTAACAGATTATCGAAACTAAATGTACACGAGTTATGAATTACTAGTTTTTCGAAGTTATTTGTTCAAAGTAACAGAGTTTTAATAGAAGGACACATCAAAATAATGTACTCGAATAAAATTTGTATAACTAATCAATAATTACACTTATGCTTAGTTGAACAAACAAAGGTATTCATATTATGATAACATTATGAATAGTTAAATTACATTTACTTTAACTATTATATATAGTGAATGAACTTGATGCTTCTATTAATCCTATTTTGAAGAAATGGTGAAAACTTATTTTTTAATTAAATAAAATAAAACGTTTGTTAGAACTGAGTAAACTTGCTGATAGTAGATTCCTTGCAATCGACAATTGGTAGGAGTAAAAAGTAAATATTCGAATTCAAACGTCGATTACAAGAGAGGTTACATACTTGTTACACCTGGCAGAGGTAATAATTAATAAGTACAACAAATTTTTGCCACGAAGCAAATTTAGTACAATCAATATTATATTTTACACTGATAAACACATGTGTGAGACGTGGATCTGGCCCGATTAAACTCGGCGATAAATCCGCAAGATATAATGAATTAACGACAAGCCCTCAAAGATGGCGGCATCACCTGATATCTCAACAACCTGTGTCAGTGTTGCAACCACATTTGAAAGAATTCCTTTAAACATGTATATCAACACAAAAATATAATATTGGATTATATACCCGTATTTTTCATTATTACCCTGTTGTTTCATGTTAGCCCCATTTTTATGTACAGGGATTAATGTATGTCTTACATTACTAAACAAAAACTAGATCTAAAAAGTTACTTTTCGTCTCTTCTGGAGAAAAAGTACATTTTTTGTATTTCTATAAATCCTGCAAAGCAACTAAACAGTCAATCAGTATAATTGGAAAACTTATACCAATTGCTTTTTTACTAGGCATCTAGGAAACATTAAAATTTGCAATTAGTATTCTAGCAAACTTTAGCTTTAATTTTTTTTTTTTTTTATTTTGGTCAATCAGTAAGCATGAAAAGTGTATTGATAACATGTTATACTATCAATCTATAAAACTGTTAATGAGTGTAAGGAAAAATCTATTTTCGCATATTTGAAAGCTCTCGATCACTATGATTGTTGTTTTAGTGATATTTAAAAGCTGTCAATCAGTATGATTACGAGGATTGTTGTTCTACTGGTATATGAAAGCTCTCAATCAGTATGATTATTGTTCTACAGGTATTTACAGGGTGTCAATCAGTATGATTATGAGGATTGTTGTTCTACTGATATTTGAAAGGTGTCAATCAGTATGATTATTGTTCTACAGGTATTTATAGGGTGTCAATCAGTATGATTATGAGGATTGTTGTTCTACTGATATTTGAAAGCTGTCAATCAGTATGATTATTGTTCTACAGGTATTTACAGGGTGTCAATCAGTATGATTATGAGGATTGTTGTTCTACTGATATTTGAAAGGTGTCAATCATTAGGACTGTTGTTCTACTAACCATTGTAGACGAGAGCAAAGAAGGCCTTTTTGACTAGAAGTTTAGTATCGAAGACAACAAGTTTGGCACTGGTGGGCATGAGGTCGTAGCATTTGTGAAATCTGAAGAATTTCACGAAAATCTGACTCTCGTTCTCCTCTGCAACAAATAAACAACATTCAAATATATATCTTAATATTGAATGATAGACAGACATGCGGACAGGCTAACCTACAAGGCCTTACAGTTTTAAGACTACCATAGGATTGCTTTGAATTGGGCCATCCCCCTCCGAAGAGGGTAAGCCCGTCACCCCTGGACTAGGGCTTGCTACTGGTAGTTAATCGGACCCCATCAGGGCGTCATTGTCAGGAGTGTTGTTACCTCAGAGAAACTAGAAAATGTGCCCTCCCCAGGCGGCACGTCCCAGGGGGCAGCATTGTGAGGAGTGTTGTTACCTCAGAGAAACTAGAAAATGTGTCCCACCCCCAGGCGGCACGTGCCAGGTGGGGGGGAGGGGCATTTTGAGGGGGTAAAAATAGAAAAAAAAATTCATCATAAGCTGAAATTATATACAGCCAATAACTAAACATATTCAGAAAAGTATTTACTACAAAGTATCATCAGATTAAAAAAAAAACAAATTAAATGCATAATAACTGTGATAAGCAATAATACAGTGAAAAGAAACTTACCTAAATCTGAGAGACTAACATTTTCCAAAAATGGATCAGCGACAGGTAACTGAAAAAGAAAAAAAAAATGGTCTATAAGCAACAAGAAAAGAATGTAACATAGCTAATGATACTTCAATACATATAGTGTATGGGAAATGAAACGACTGCAACAAAGACCGCGTTATAGTCTTTGATATGGACCATCATCAGAGCAGACTGAATTACCTCTATTAGTGTAACCATGTGTTTTATGGATCTGTACCTATTGGAATTATATTCCATTCGTTTTAACAGTATCTTCAGAGCAGACTGATGTTTTGAGTTGGTCTGCTGTACTGAATGTTTTAGACCTAAGAGACCCATCTTCAGAGCAAACTGAGTGTTATCTCTTCAGCAGTCATGTATTATAGGAATCAGCAACTAGTAAGTTCATCTTCAGAGCAGAGGGTATGTTTTTAGTAAACCATTAGTCTACCATACTGTATATCTATCTAATGAATGAAACTCAGAGCAGAATGAATATTAACTGTTGGCGTACTGTATTGTACATACAAGCACTTAGTGGAGTCATCTTCATAGTGAACTTAATGCTGGTTTTGTATTTACGTATCAGAACCTAATAAATCTCATCTTCAGAGCAGAATGAATATTAACTGTTGGCGTACTGTATTGTACATACAAGCACCTAGTGGAGCCATCTTCATAGTGAACTTAATGCTGGTTTTTTATTTACGTATCAGAACCTAATAGATCCATCTTAAGAGCAGAATGAGTATTAACTGTTGGCGTACTGTATTGTACATACAAGCACCTAGTGGAGCCATCTTCATAGTGAACTTAATGCTGGTTTTTTATTTACGTATCAGAACCTAATAGATCTCATCTTCAGAGCAGAATGAATATTAACTGTTGGCGTACTGTATTGTACATACAAGCACTTAGTGGAGTCATCTTCATAGTAAACTTAATGCTGGTTTTTTATTTACGTATCAGCAACTAATAGATCCCCATCTTCAGAACAGAATGAGTATTAACTGTTGGCGTACTGTATTGTACATACAAGCACCTAGTGGAGCCATCTTCATAGTGAACTTAATGCTGGTTTTTTATTTACGTATCAGAACCTAATAGATCTCATCTTCAGAGCAGAATGAATATTAACTGTTGGCGTACTGTATTGTACATACAAGCACTTAGTGGAGCCATCTTCATAGTGAACTTAATGCTGGTTTCGTATTTACGTATCAGAACCTAATAGATCCATCTTAAGAGCAGAATGAGTATTAACTGTTGGCGTACTGTATTGTACATACAAGCACTTAGTGGAGTCATCTTCATAGTGGACTGAATGCTGGTTTTGTATTTACGTATCAGAACCTAATAGATCCATCTTAAGAGCAGAATGAGTATTAACTGTTGGCGTACTGTATTGTACATACAAGCACTTAGTGGACCCATCTTCATAGTGAACTTAATGCTGGTTTTTTATTTACGTATCAGAACCTAATAGATCCATCTTAAGAGCAGAATGAGTATTAACTGTGGGCGTACTGCATTGTACATACAAACACCTAGTGGAGCCATCTTCATAGTGAACTTAATGCTGGTTTTGTATTTACGTATCAGCACCTAATAGATCCCCATCTTCAGAGCAGAATGAATATTATTTGTTGGAGTACTGCATTGTACATACAAGCACTTAGTGGACCCATCTTCATAGTGAACTTAATGCTGGTTTTTTATTTACGTATCAGAACCTAATAGATCCATCTTAAGAGCAGAATGAGTATTAACTGTTGGCGTACTGTATTGTACATACAAGCACTTAGTGGACCCATCTTCATAGTGGACTGAATGCTGGTTTTATATTTACGTATCAGCAACTAATAGATCCCCATCTTCAGAGCAGAATGAATATTATTTGTTGGAGTACTGCATTGTACATACAAGCACTTAGTGGACCCATCTTCATAGTGAACTTAATGCTGGTTATTTATTTACGTATCAGAACCTAATAGATCTCATCTTCAGAGCAGAATGAGTATTAACTGTTGGCGTACTGCATTGTACATACAAGCTCTTAGTGGAGTCATCTTCACAGTGGACTGAATGCTGGTTTTATATTTACGTATCAGCAACTAATAGATCCCCATCTTCAGGGCAGAATGAGTATTATCTGTTGGAGTACTGTATTGTACATACAAGCACTTAATGCAGCCATCTTCATAGTGGACTGAATGCTGGTTTTATATTTACGTATCAGCACCTAATAGAGCCATCTTAAGAGCAGAATGAGTATTATCTGTTGGAGTACTGTATTGTACATACAAGCACCTAGTGGAGCCATCTTCATAGTGAACTTAATGCTGGTTTTGTGTGTACGTATCAGCACCTAATAGATCAATCTTCAGAGCAGAATAGATTTTCACATTACAAACATTTCATGTTTCATAGATTTTCACATTTCAAACATGTCATATTTTATAGATTTTCACATTTAATCTATTATAGATATTAAGTACTGCTCACTCGTGTTCTCTCACGCTGGAAACAATAGTTATACTAACAAGTAGCCACGCCATACACCCAGTGTTTACATCACACGCTTCAATTTAAACTCTGTTTACTTACTCTGCTTATAAATACCTCTGGGCTACCAACGGCAATAGAATAATGCTTACTTTAGTTATACCGATTACCTGACACGCACACACACGTACACTTTCAGCCTTTAGTGTTGGTATGGAGCCAGACAGTTTGGCTCAATCGTTACTAGGCACCCACTTATTAGCCTTGCCTCATTAAACCCTCTAGGATACACTAGCCTGACTTCCCTCCAAAGTATCCTCATTAGAGTCTTCACTCTTGAAGAGATGCCAGTAAACTCTCGACTCACCCGAACTCCCTTCTTCATAATCTTTACCTTCTAGTAATCCTGTTTTGATTTGTAGTCATGGCGGCTCAATCCATGAACAAAGCATGTAACAGATGGATGCTTTTTTACGTGAAACCCTTTAGCCACATGAGAAGACACACCACAGTCCTGTTTTGTGCCTGTAGTCACTCGGAGACCTGTTTTGATTTGTAGTCATGTTTCTCGGCCTTTCGACCCAATCCATGAACAAAGCATGTAACAGATGGATGCTTTTTTACGTGAAACCCTTTAGCCACATGAGAAGACACACCACAGTCCTGTTTTGTGCCTGTAGTCACTCGGAGACCTGTTTTGATTTGTAGTCATGTTTCTCGGCCTTTCGACCCAATCCATGAACAAAGCATGTAACAGATGGATGCTTTTTTACGTAAGACCCTTTAGCCACATGAGAAGACACAACACAGTCCTGTTTTGTGCCTGTAGTCACTCGGAGACCTGTTTTGATTTGTAGTCATGTTTCTCGGCCTTTCGACCCAATCCATGAACAAAGCATGTAACAGATGGATGCTTTTTTACGTGAAACCCTTTAGCCACATGAGAAGACACACCACAGTCCTGTTTTGTGCCTGTAGTCACTCGGAGACCTGTTTTGATTTGTAGTCATGTTTCTCGGCCTTTCGACCCAATCCATGAACAAAGCATGTAACAGATGGATGCTTTTTTACGTAAGACCCTTTAGCCACATGAGAAGACACAACACAGTCCTGTTTTGTGCCTGTAGTCACTCGGAGACCTGTTTTGATTTGTAGTTATGTTTCTCGACCTTTCGGTTCAATCCATGAACAAAGCATGTAACAGATGGATGCTTTTTTACGTGAGACCCTTTAGCCACATGAGAGGACACCACAGTCTTGTTTTGTGCCTATAGTCACTCGGAGACTTGTTTTGATTTGTAGTCATGTTTCTCGGCCTTTCGGCTCAATCCATGAACAAAGCATGTAACAGATGGATGCTTTTTTACGTGAGACCCTTTAGCCACATGAGAAGGCACACCACAGTCCTCTTAGAGGAGGGATGTGACCGAGCCCGCTCATGTGCCCGAGGTGGACCTCGCGGAGGCGGGTCCCACGACACCACATCACACCAAAAAAAAAAAAAAAAAAAAAAATTACTACCGTTGGATGGCTGAGTTTAGTGTATGAACCTTTTTCTTTTTCCCAATTGAGTATATGAAAGCCAAGAAGTGTTTAAATACTTTTCCTTGGAGCAGGCTTCTGTATAGTTGTTCCCTACTAGTAATCCCCACAAACCCCCAAAGACGACTAAAACGGCAATGGTCGTGACTTTCTGTCGTCATAAAGCTTAAACATAGTTACGGAGTGCCACCAATAGGTGTCCACCCTATTTTCTCTACAAAAACAAAAAGCTAAAGGAGAAACAACCCTGAAACAAATTTACTTCTAAATACATGAATTTGTAGTCGCAGTTTCAAAAAAAAATCTTATGTTTGATAAATTTTCACATTTTAAAAATTTCATGTTTGATAGATTTTTATATTTCAAACATTTCGTGTTTGATAGATTTTCATGTTTAAAGCATTTCGTGCTTTATAGATTTTCATGTTTAAAACATTTCGTATTTTATAGATTTTCACTTTTCAAACATTCCATGTTTCATAGATTTTCACATTTCAAACATTTCATCTTTTATAGATTTTCACATTTCAAACATTTCATGTTTTATAGATTTTCACATTTCAAACATTTCATCTTTTATAGATTTTCACATTACAAACATTTCATCTTTTATAGATTTTCACATTTCAAACATTTCATGTTTTATAGATTTTCACATTTCAAACATTTCGTGTTTGATAGATTTTCACATTTCAAACATTTCACCTTTTATAGATTTTTACATTTCAAACATTTCATGTTTGATAGATTTTCACATTTCATCTTTTATAGATTTTCACATTTCAAACATTTCGTGTTTGATAGATATTCACATTTCAAACATTTCGTGTTTGATAGATTTTCACATTTCAAACATTTCGTGTTTGATAGATTTTCACATTTCAAACATTTCGTGTTTGATAGATTTTCACATTTCAAACATTTCGTGTTTGATAGATTTTCACATTTCAAACATTTCATCTTTTATAGATTTTCACATTTCAAACATTTCTTGTTTTATAGATTTTTACATTTCATACGTTTCGTGTGTGATAGATTTTCACATTTCAAACATTTCGTGTTTGATAGATATTCACATTTCAAACATTTCGTGTTTGATAGATTTTCACATTACAAACATTTCATGTTTTATAGATTTTCACATTTCAAACATTTCATGTTTCATAGATTTTCACATTTCAAACATTTCATGTTTTATAGATTTTCACTTTTCAAACATTCCATGTTTTATAGATTTTCACATTTCAAACATTTCATGTTTTATAGATTTTCACATTACAAACATTTCATCTTTTATAGATTTTCACATTACAAACATTTCATGTTTTATAGATTTTTACATTTCAAACATTTCGTATTTGATAGATTTTCACTTTGAATAAATATTCCTAAACAATATTAATCTAAAATCTGTTTCCTTCAATGCAGTATAAACCATCTGATTTAAAGAAGAAAATAACCCACTAACACCCAAAGTACTTAAAAACTAATCTTTTTAAATATTCAACATTCTTTCTAAAAATTAATAATCTTGACTTGAAACAAGGCACTTAGCTGTTGAGTTAGTGCTTAGCTAAGCAGATTCAAGCCCCCTCCCAAGTGCTACTCAAGGATTAACAGACCTCCTTTCCAACTTAGTTCAATATTTACACTGAAGTGTCAAAGGAATGGTCGACGTTCACCAGAAAGTAACTTTATCAACTTTCCTCCAGACATTTCACTTAATAAACTATCTTTCCTGCTTTGATCTTTTACTAATCAAGAACAAGATTTCATAATAAACAAGGGAAATAAGAATTACCTTCTATACCACAATAGGAAATTTTGTAATTTCACCAACAACTTTCTAGTCACAGTAGACCAGAGTTTTTCAAACTTTTTTTGACGCGGAACCCTTTTTGGCTCCAGTAACTTTCCCACCCTAGACTCTAATGATTTCATACAATCATAATATAAATATTTTCATATGCCTTTTTTTAAATAGTATGTATGTTTTTCAAAGCAATTAAAAAAAGTAATATTACTGCAATGTGTATTTTTCGAATAAAAATTCAAAACTAAAAGATTTTAATTTTCATATTTTGCACAAGTGCATAACACAAAACAGAAATACTATCAATTTTAACACAGAGTTTGTTTTGTAATCATTTTTGGTTTTATAGTTGAGAGTTTGATTCTCAAGTCAGACTGAGCATTAAGTCTACTTCGGTATTTAGTTTCTATGGCAGTTTAAAAAGAAAAATCCAGTTTCACATTTGTAGGTAGTGGGAAATGCGAGAAATGTATGAAGTGCTACTTTTGCAATAGCAGGATATTCGGGAATCAGATAGTTCCAAAAACTGACCGTTACCAATTTAGTTAGCAGTTTAGTGAGTTTTGTAACTAGCTAAACTCACTAAATTTAGTTAATTTTGTTACCAGTCGTAATTTAGTGATTCATCCAAAATATGAATAAAATTTTGACCACTTCTACTTATGGGTATATAAAAATATTTAAAAATATCACGTGAAATAACAATCAATGATCAAACCACAATATGAAATGGGAAAACAAGACTAAGATCTTTCAACCATAGTTGGGTTTTTGACTCTGACGAAGACCTCTGTTTACGGTTGAAAGATCTTAGTCTTGTTTTCCTATTTCATATTGTGGTTTGATTATTTATGGGTATATGTAGATATAAACATTATTCGGTTTCATGATTCACAAGAAATATAGAATAAATCCAAACCCACAAAAAAAAATTTTTTTGAAAAAATTTTTTACTAAATGTTTTTTACGGAACCCCAGACAGTCCGTTAAAGGAACCCACTTTGGGAACCTCTGCACTAGACATTCCACTTTGGCTTCGTCGCTGGCGGATAAGAATAACTAAAATAAGAAGAAAAGCTCAGAAATAACTGTTAATCTTCGTCTAAACTATTACCTCCTAGTATCTCTAAACAATGAGATCAGACCTGTAAGATGCGCGCATACGAAATCGCGTACTTTTCGCACAAGCATAAACCGATTGAAAGATCGAAGACAGGTTCCAGGGCCACAAAAATACTACTTTTTTTTTAAAAAAAGAAAATCGAACAAAGTGAACATTTAAAAATAAAAATAATATAAAATTTTATTACATACATACAGAAAACAAAAAAAAAAGGTTTTTAATTAAAATAAAATAAACTATTCAATTAATTTGTGAAAAACAAAATTAAAATTCATTACTGTTTGTGAGCCCAGTCGACTTCTCTTTCACAAGAAAATTGGTCCAATGTTTGCTCAACAGTTTTTTTTCAACGTAAAATAAATTTCACATTAGTAAAAAAAGGACAATACACTACATAATTGAACTCTTAAAATTAGCAAAACAAAGTGAAAATAAAACTGTATTAAAATTGCGTTGATTTTCAGTTAGGAATGGAATCCCAAAGTTTTGATGGCATGGCGAAATTAGAAACAAAAATGATGCGATCTTTTAGAAAAAAAGGGAATTTCAAAAAAATTCAAAAAAAAAATTGAAGACTCCAACCCAAAAGAACGCAACCTCGAAAATCTAACGAGGCGCAGTGAAACTTATTACTAATTAATGAGCGACGCAACTTCCAAAAACTGCAAAATTGAAAGGACACAAAGCGAGATATTGGTGTAGATCAGGGCTTGTTAAACTTTTTTCATTCACGACCCCATTTATGATTGTAAGTTTCCTGCCGACCCCAAATAAATATAAAAGAAAAACAAATAAATATTTTTTGATGATTTATTTATTAGGTAACAATATTCATATACATATGAAAATATATATTTCGCACGCAGTCGTTGAGTGGTAAGTATTAAATTAAAATTAAAGGAAAAAATTTAATGAGATGTATGTGCCTGTTTTTTATTGCATAAATTAAATCTTGGTTGAATGTTTGGCACAGCTGGACGTAAGACCCTTCTATATTTTTTAGCGATGAGCGATATTGGGATTTAATATGTGTTAAAGCTGCGAAAGTAACTTCACATAAATATGTGGTGTTAAATAGCAGAAGAACATTTAACGCCATATCAGCGATTTTAGAAAATTCAGCTCTAAATGTAACACATAAATGGTCCAATATCATTTAAAAAATAAATATTTTTTTGCATTGAAACAGATGATTTCAATGGTTACTATGTTCGTCTTCATATTGAACTGAATGCGAAAACAAAGCACATTTCTCATGAAGATTAACATAGTTGCAATCGAAATCATGGGTTACAATACAAATTCAAATATTTTTTTGTCAACCATCTTGTTCAATTTTTTTTTATATGAAGTATTACTCCCGTGGTGTGACTGCACAAATACATATCCAGATGTTATAAAATCGTGTATTTTTAAATATTTGACATTAAAATCTCTCGCGACCCCATTTGGGGTCGGGAACTATAGTTTAAGAAGATCTGGTGAAGATAGATTATAGTCTATAGTGGGGTCAATATAATTAAGCATATTTGTTACACACAGCAAGCAAGTAAAAACTATAAATGTTTAAAAATAAACGCAGTTAAAAGATAAATTCGTAATGGCTATGTTTTATGGCTGAGAAAGCTAAAAGTCTGCAAGTTTCCCTGTCTGGTATCGTATGACGAGGTCAATGCGGACTGTGATTACTTTTCCATCAACTCACGCTTGGCCAGTTTCTTTGCCAAACTAGGTCCTTTTCTCAGACAAAGTTTCCCTTTTATACGGGCAAATATGGATCGACCCTTCCTTCACCGACATTGCCCTTTGTGGAGCCAAAATCGTCCTTTCTCTGGGCAAACATGGTCCCTTACTTGTACTTTTGTTGGTCAAACTTTGTCCCTTTCTTGGACCAAGATTGTCCTTTGTCTGAATAACATGGTCCCGTTCCTGTACTTTTGTTGGTCAAACTTTGTCCCTTTCTTGGACCCAGATTGCCCTTTGTCTGAATAACATGGTCACGTTCCTGTACTTTTGTTGGTCAAACTTTGTCCCTTTCTTGGACCGAGATTGCCCTTTGTCTGAATAACATGGTCACGTTCCTGTACTTTTGTTGGTCAAACTTTGTCCCTTTCTTGGACCGAGATTGCCCTTTGTCTGAATAACATGGTCACGTTCCTGTACTTTTGTTGGTCAAACTTTGTCCCTTTCTTGGACCAAGATTGCCCTATCTCTGAATAACATGGTCCCGTTCCTGTACTTTTGTTGGTCAAACTTTGTCCCTTTCTTGGACCAAGATTGCCCTTTGTCTGAATAACATGGTCCCTTTCCTGTACTTTTGTTGGTCAAACTTAACTTGGTCCCTTTCTTGGACCAAGAATTCCCTTTATCGGAGTTAACATGGCCTCTTTCTTATACTTTTGTTGGTGACAATTCGAGACAGATATCTCCAAATTTTGAATTTAGTGTGCTTTTTCGATTTAGAACTAATATTATACTCAGTTTGGATCATCTTTTTGTTTATTACGCATATTTATAAATTATGTATACAAAAACGATTCATGGATATTAAACAAAAAGATATATATTCTAACATAAGTTACTTTGATACAACATATGATCGAGATTGCTTGGCTGGTGGGGAATAAACCTCGATATATACCCGACCCGGACCGTGCCCAATAGGGCTCGGGTAAGGTAAGGCTCGGACACACAAGGGCCTGAGTCGGGTCGGGCTGGTTTTTTAGCCGGACCGTGCCCAATAGGGCTCGGGTAAGGTAAGGCTCGGACACGCAAGGGCCTGGGTCGGGTCGGGCTGGTTTTTTAGCCGGACCGTGCCCAATAGGGCTCGGGTAAGGTAAGGCTCGGACACACAAGGGCCTGAGTCGGGTCGAGCTGGTTTTTTAGCCGGACCGTGCCCAATAGGGCTCGGGTAAGGTAAGGCTCGGACACGCAAGGGCCTGGGTCGGGTCGGGCTGGTTTTTTAGCCGGTCCGTGCCCAATGGGGCTCGGATAAGGTAAGGCTCGGACACGCAAGGGCCTGGGTCGGGTCGGGCTGGTTTTTTAGCCGGACCGTGCCCAATAGGGCTCGGGTAAGGTAAGGCTCGGACACGCAAGGGCATGGGTCGGGTCGGGCTGGTTTTTTAGCCGGACCGTGCCCAATAGGGCTCGGGTAAGGTAAGGCTCGGACACGCAAGGGCCTGGGTCGGGTCGGGCTGGTTTTTTAGCCGGACCGTGCCCAATAGGGCTCGGGTAAGGTAAGGCTCGGACACGCAAGGGCCTGGGTCGCGTCGGGCTGGTTTTTTACCCGGTCCGTGCCCAATAGGGCTCGGGTAAGGTAAGGCTTGGACACGCAAGGGCCTGGGTCGCGTCGGGCTGGTTTTTTAGCCGGACCGTGCCCAATAGGGCTCGGGTAAGGTAAGGCTCGGACACGCAAGGGCATGGGTCGGGTCGGGCTGGTTTTTTAGCCGGTCCGTGCCCAATGGGGCTCGGATAAGGTAAGGCTCGGACACGCAAGGGCCTGGGTCGGGTCGGGCTGGTTTTTTAGCCGGACCGTGCCCAATAGGGCTCGGGTAAGGTAAGGCTCGGACACGCAAGGGCATGGGTCGGGTCGGGCTGGTTTTTTAGCCGGACCGTGCCCAATAGGGCTCGGGTAAGGTAAGGCTCGGGCACGCAAGGGCCTGGGTAGGGTCGGGCTGGTTTTTTAGCCGGACCGTGCCCAATAGGGCTCGGGTAAGGTAAGGCTCGGACACGCAAGGGCCTGGGTCGCGTCGGGCTGGTTTTTTACCCGGTCCGTGCCCAATAGGGCTCGGGTAAGGTAAGGCTTGGACACGCAAGGGCCTGGGTCGGGTCGGGCTGGTGTTTAGCCGGACCGTGCCCAATAGGGCTCGGGTAAGGTAAGGCTCGGACACGCAAGGGCCTGGGTCGCGTCGGGCTGGTTTTTTAGCCGGACCGTGCCCAATAGGGCTCGGGTAAGGTAAGGCTCGGACACGCAAGGGCCAGGGTCGGGTCGGGCTGGTTTTTTAGCCGGACCGTGCCCAATATGGGCTCGGGTAAGGTAAGGCTCGGACACGCAAGGGCCTGGGTCGGGTCGGGCTGGTTTTTTAGCCGGACCGTGCCCAATAGGGCTCGGGTAAGGTAAGGCTCGGACACGCAAGGGCCTGGGTCGGGTCGCCTGGTGTTTAGCCGGACTGTGCCCAATAGGGCTCGGGTAAGGTAAGGCTCGGACACGCAAGGGCCTGGGTCGCGTCGGGCTGGTTTTTTACCCGGACCGTGCCCAATAGGGCTCGGGTAAGGTAAGGCTCGGACACGCAAGGGCCTGGGTCGGGTCGGGCTGATGTTTAGCCGGACCGTGCCCAATAGGGCTCGGGTAAGGTAAGGCTCGGACACGCAAGGGCCTGGGTCGCGTCGGGCTGGTTTTTTAGCCGGACCGTGCCCAATAGGGCTCGGGTAAGGTAAGGATCGGACACGCAAGTCCTGGGTCGGGTTGGGCAGGTTTTTTAGCCGGACCGTGCCCAATAGGGCTCGGGTAAGGTAAGGCTCGGACACGCAAGGGCCTGGGTCGGGTCGGGCTGGTGTTTAGCCGGACTGTGCCCAATAGGGCTCGGGTAAGGTAAGGCTCGGACACGAAGGGCCTGGGTCGGGCTGCATTTTTTTAGCTCTGATCAGACCTTCAATTCAATTTCAAATTCACTCCGATGTTCTTAAAGCTCACAGATATGTATATTTGTTTATGTATTGTTTTAATATTAAACTGTTTTTTGTGTGGAGACGTAATTTTTTTGAAATTCCCTAATATGAAGACTTCCTTTTCATGATTCCTTGTTCCACCCAGGTTTGCTGTTTTGCCTGCGTGGTGACATAAGATATGACACTGCAGACTAAGCTGAAAGTGCACAATAAGAGGTAATAATAGTTTGGGTTGAAGACTCACCCCTCTGGAGTCCCTGAAGAGGATGGCGGCGTGGTTGGGGTCGAGGGAAGGGTCAGAGCCGCGATGAGAGCCTCCGGCAGTGACGGTGCCAAGGGAGAGACGTCTCTTGTCGACCAGGCTGCTTCGGCGACTGGCTCCTGCGGACAAAGAGTCGAGTGTGAGACATGTGGCCAGAGTGACTCGACTCACTCCCACTACAGAGTGACTGGCGAATGTTCATATTAACATGTCATTGTACAGCCTTGTGTATCCATTATAGTTAGTGCAAATCAATATGACAAATATAAAACATTACAATAAGGTCCGAATTCGTCATCGTGCTTTCAAAGGAAATATACGAAATGAGGCCCACTAAGTTCATAAAATCTTCTCAAATCGATCTCTGTCTCACTTTCTATGTACACCTACGTGTATATATATATATATATTACCATGATAAATGAAAAACGGTCCGGCAGGACAGGTAACACTTAAAATAAACAGTGACACATAGACTGAAACATAACAAAAGACTCACTTTTCAATATTTCGACCGTAATGGCGGTCGTCCTCAGGAGAAGAAGTGAATTAATGGAAGGACGACAGTCAACTGATATATATATATAAAGATTTTACATAAACACGTGAAATAACAATCAATGATCAAACCACAATAAGAAATGGGAAAACAAGACTAAGATCTTTCAACCGTAACAAGCGGTCTTCGTCAGAGTCAAAAATCCAACTGACGAAGACCGCTTGTTACGGTTGAAAGATCTTAGTCTTGTTTTCCCATTTCTTATTGTTGTTTGATCATTGATATATATATAAAGATTTTACATAAACACGTGAAATAACAATCAATGATCAAACCACAATAAGAAAATGGAAAAACAAGACTAAGATCTTGTTTCTGGCATCTAGTGTTTCAGTTGGGTTTTTGACTCTGACGAAGACCGCTTGTTACGGTTAAAAGATCTTAGTCTTGTTTTCCCATTTTCTTATTGTGTTTTGATCATTGATATATATATATATATATATAGAGAGAGAGAGAGAGAGAGAGAGAGAGAGAGTTTTATGTATGTATGACCAGCAGGAGTGGCAGACCTGTATGAGGGAAGCAATACCAGTGTAGTGCTACTCAGGAAAGAATGACAAAGGCAAATGACTGCAATCAAGAAAGCATGCCGAGGTCAAGGCGAGTGTGCTCGTCGTCATGTGCTAGTATTGGGAATGCTTTTGATGGCCAGCAAGCGTTGCTAAAGGAAGATAGAGTGATTTATAATAGTCACGCCAAACACTCTCATGAAGAGAAATCACCACATGTGATCTCTCTGACGAACTGTCACTCGTGTCATCCAACCTGAAGAATAATCAATCCATGTGATCCCACCTGAATAATATTCATTCCATGTGATACTACCTGAATAATATTCATTTCATGTGATACTAAAGAATAATATCCATTTCATGTGGTACTAAAAAATAATATTGATTTCATGTGATCTCAACAGAATAATATTCATTTCATGTGATCTCAACAGAATAATATTCATTTCATGTGATATTACCTGAATAATATTCATTTCATGAGATCCCACAGAATAATATTCATTTCATGTGATACTAAATAATAATATTCATATCATGTGACTTTACTTGAATAATATTCATTTCATGTGACTCTGCTTAAATATTATTCATTTCATGTGACTCTACTTGAATATTATTCATTTCATGTGACTCTACTTGAATATTATTCATTATATGTGACTCTACTTGAATATTATTCATTTCATGTGACTCTGCTTGAATATTATTTATTTCATGTGACTCTACTTGAATATTATTCATTTCATGTGACTCTACTTGAATATTATTCATTTCATGTGACTCTACTTGAATATTATTCATTTCATGCTTGGATTTAGGTTCCTGCTTATTGGAACCACAAACATCTCCTTCACCTGAAGATTAATAGAGGGTTCTTTTTTCGTTAATATATAAAGCCTTTGAAATAATGCAGTTTATCTACATTTCCCCTCGATGGACACTGGCTGTGGAGCTATCAGAAGAAACACCTTTACTAGAGATAACTATATAAGCATCCGTCCTCAAGGGAGATTCCACCTGACGATAAACAATCATTTTATGATAGAAAGCTCGAATTTCATGATGTCGCTTGGTCAATTAATATGGTATATCGAGCAGCAAGATAGCAAAATCGCCCGTAAGATCGAGGCCACAGGCTTGAAAATCAAGAGAGTAAAAGCTGCAGGTCATTTCAACAACCTAAATTAAATAAACTCCAGATAATATTAGAAGAATACAAATCAAATTTTGACGAAATGGCTTTGAAGGTCAGCCGTTATGACAATAACAGGAGTTTGATAACAGATATCAATACAACCCCCCCCCCTCCCTGCACAACAAACAATGTCACTTGGCTTCATTGAATAATGAAAACACTCTCAAGTGCTGAGCCATCAAGGCTGCACATAAATACAAGCCAGAAACAATTAACACATAAATATAAAGCACATAAGTATACAAGTTGAAAAGAAGGGGTTCTTGAGAGGATTTTGGTCTAAAGAAAATTAAAACTCCTGTTTATACTGACTGTGACGCTTCGACAAAAATTGTTTTTCCATTTTCAAGGCTAAAAAACAATTTATTCACGACATAAGTAGAGCAAGACAAATACATCCACGGAATACCAACCAACACAAAACAAAAAAAAAAACAAGCAAACCGTCAAACACCTGAAATACAGTAAAAAGAAAACCACAAAAGTACCACAAAATATCCAGTGTTATTGTTTTTTTAAAAACAAACATTCGTTGCTTAAACATATATACTTATTAAAACCAAAAAACACAATTTTCAAACAGATAAGCACAATATTACAAAATAATTCTGCGATGATACCTCTAACAGACCATTCAAGGAAACAAACTTTGTGTTTGTTAACAGATAAGCACAATATTACAAAATAATTCTGCGATGATACCTCTAACAGACCATTCAAGGAAACAAACTTTGTGTTTGTTAACAGATAAGCACAATATTACAAAATAATTCTGCGATGATACCTCTAACAGACCATTCAAGGAAACAAACTTTGTGTTTGTTAACAGATAAGCACAATATTACAAAATAATTCTGCGATGATACCTCTAACAGACCATTCAGGGAAGCAAACCTTGTGTTTGTTAACAGATAAGCACAATATTACAAAATAATTCTGCGATGATACCTCTAACACAGCATTCAAGGAAACAAACTTTGTGTTTGTTACTATCTGTTTGTTGTTGACTTAAATGTTTTTTTACTGTTTGATGCAGGAACAAACCTCGATAAAGAAAAATAGAGCTGAATATATGTAAATATTTCAATATTTAGTCAACACATTAAAATAAATCTACTGACAAAACTTTTATTATTAGTAATATTCAATAATGGATTCACAGTTTGAGTGTAAACCACTCCAGATTTATTTTCTATCACATCTAACCTTAAAATAAAGTAAAAAGAAGAAGAGCATTAAAGAAAAAAACGTATTAATTTAGTTGAAAAGTAATGATTGGAAGTACATAAGATATAATATTAAAAAGCGCAAAGGAAAGGAACTCCAGAATGCCTCAATCTCACCTTTATTGGAAATGACAAACAAAGCTAAGGTAAACTTATTTCCCTTATAATACATTTCAAAGAAGTAAGGCAATAACAATTTTTTCCTCCTTTTTATAAAAAAAAAACCCTAATATCGTTTCCAAGCATTTATTTAAAATTTTTTTTATAACTTTGAAAGTATCTTGTCAATGTTAACCTATCACCTTTAATCTTCCATTTTTTTTTGTTTCTTATATAAATCTTTCTTTTTTTTTTAAAAAAAAATCATAAATTTAAATTAGTTTGGTGACACGCCCCATCAATAGCATTTCTCAGGGTTGGAAGAATTTAATTCAAAAAAGTCTTCGACTTTTCACAACTTTTTCCTCATGCTGACGGTTCAACTAAAATTAGAGATTTTTTTTTTTTTTTTTTTTTGAGGAACTGTTCAATTATATATATATATATATATATCATATAATTATATATATATTTTATATATATATATATTTAGTAAAATTGTCACAATAACACGTGATATAAATATTTCAGGTAACGTCACCACAAATTAGAGAAGATAGTCGCTCTAAGGCCTTTCGTTTTCACGTCGTCAGAGAGTCAAGTGAATACAAGTTGTATTCACTTGCTCTCTGACGACGTAAAACGAAAGGCCTTAGAGGACTATCTTCTCTAATTTGTGGTGAGTTACCTGAATATATATATATATATATAATATATATAAATCAGAATTTAAAAAGAACACATAGAAAGGAAATCACTGAACTCACTACTAAATTTCGATGTCCTCGTCTTCAGGAAAAGAAGTGAATCGCTCCAAAGGCTGATAACGACTGACTTGGCGTTCGAACTGAAGCACTCAAACAGGGTAGCCAACTATATATATATATATATATATAAATATATATATATATATAAAGATTTCACATAAACACGTGAAAACCCAATGTGAGTTGGGTTTTTGACTCTGACGAGGACCGCTTGTTACGGTTGAAAGATCTTAGTCTTGTTTTCCCATTTTCTAATTGTGGTTTGATCATTGATTTTATATATATATATATATATATATATATAAATGATCAAACCACAATAAGAAATGGGAAAACAAGACTAAGATCTTTCAACCGTAACAAGCAGTCTTCGTCAGAGTCAAAAACGAGTTGGGTTTTTGACTCTGACGAAGACCGCTTGTTACGGTTGAAAGATCTTAGTCTTGTTTTCCCATTTCTTATTGTGGTTTGATCATTGATTGTTATTTCACGTGTTTATGTGAAAGCTTTATATATATATATATATATATATATATATTGGTATATTTAGGAAGCAGTCCTTCATTTATACAGGTTTGATGAAATAATACGCCATATTTACGATTAACTAGTTTCCTCGTATATTTTTCAAGGGATCGGAATAATCTTCTTGCTTCTTCATCCAAATTGTACAGAACATTTCTAATGGTACCATTTTCTTCAAATTTTTATATATATATAATAAATTCAAAACGAAGGAAACACACAGAAAGACACAGACATAACTGACACCTCCTGATGACGACAATGGTCGAAATATCGATGTGAGTTATGTCTGTGTCTTTCTGTGTGTTTCCTTCGTTTTGAATTTATTTTATTTAAAAAATAATATTTTGTGTGTGTCTTTATTTCTTTTTCTCTTTCCTGTGTGAACTATATATAATATATATATAAATATATATATTATATATAATAAAGAATATATCATATATGATAGTATATATATATATTAATTTTCAGTTTACTTGATTTTGTCCAGATAAGTCCAAGAACTATTCTTCCTTTCCTGATGGCGACGAGGTCGAAATATTGAATTAAGTTTTGTTGCTGTTTTCTCTTCGTATTCTTTTAGTTCTTTGATAAGTTACCCAAACGAACTGTTTCTCGTGTTGATATCTTTGGTCAGAGTCGAATAAAAGACAACCAATAGTCGGAGTTAGACTATTCTATTTGGATCACATGGCCTTCTCGTCACCAATGTCACCATGTATACGGTTCCTCTCAGTAAAGTTGTTTTGCTGCTCCGACGGTTTGGCATGACAAAGCGTGGTGGTCCAGCGAGCAGGCCTTGAAGCGCAGACTGTTTCATATGGATCATATGACCTTCTCGTCACCAATGTCACCATGTATACGGCTCCTCTCAGTACAGTTGTTTTGCTGCTCCGACGGTTTGGCATGACAGGGCGTGGTGGTCCAGCGAGCAGGCCTTGAAGGCACAGACTGTTTATATGTATCATATGACCTTCTCGTCACCAATGTCACCATGTATACGGCTCCTCTCAGTAAAGTTGTTCTGCTGCTCCGACGGTTTGGCATACAGGGCGTGGTGGTCCAGCGAGCAGGCATTGAAGCCGCAGACTGTTTCATATGTATCATATGACCTTCTCGTCACCAATGTCACCATGTATACGGCTCCTCTCAGTACAGTTGTTCTGCTGCTCCGACGGTTTGGCATGACAGGGCGTGGTGGTCCAGCGAGCAGGCCTTGAAGCGCAGACTGTTTATATGTATCATATGACCTTCTCGTCACCAATGTCACCATGTATACGGCTCCTCTCAGTACAGTTGTTCTGCTGCTCCGACGGTTTGGCATGACAGGGCGTGGTGGTCCAGCGAGCAGGCCTTGAAGGCACAGACTGTTTATATGTATCATATGACCTTCTCGTCACCAATGTCACCATGTATACGGCTCCTCTCAGTAAAGTTGTTCTGCTGCTCCGACGGTTTGGCATACAGGGCGTGGTGGTCCAGCGAGCAGGCATTGAAGCCGCAGACTGTTTCATATGTATCATATGACCTTCTCGTCACCAATGTCACCATGTATACGGCTCCTCTCAGTACAGTTGTTCTGCTGCTCCGACGGTTTGGCATGACAGGGCGTGGTGGTCCAGCGAGCAGGCCTTGAAGGCACAGACTGTTTATATGTATCATATGACCTTCTCGTCACCAATGTCACCATGTATACGGCTCCTCTCAGTAAAGTTGTTTTGCTGCTCCGACGGTTTGGCAAGACAGGGCGTGGTGGTCCAGCGAGCAGACCTTGAAGCTCAGACTGTTTATATGTATCATATGACCTTCTCGTCACCAATGTCACCATGTATACGGCTCCTCTCAGTACAGTTGTTCTGCTGCTCCGACGGTTTGGCATGACAGGGCGTGGTGGTCCAGCGAGCAGGCCTTGAAGCTCAGACTGTTTCATATGTATCATATGACCTTCTCGTCACCAATGTCACCATGTATACGGCTCCTCTCAGTACAGTTGTTCTGCTGCTCCGACGGTTTGGCATGACAGGGCGTGGTGGTCCAGCGAGCAGGCCTTGAAGGCACAGACTGTTTATATGTATCATATGACCTTCTCGTCACCAATGTCACCATGTATACGGCTCCTCTCAGTACAGTTGTTCTGCTGCTCCGACGGTTTGGCATGACAGGGCGTGGTGGTCCAGCGAGCAGGCCTTGAAGCTCAGACTGTTTCATATGTATCATATGACCTTCTCGTCACCTATCATCTATGCAAACTCACAAGTCACTGTATTCCAACAATACCTATTTTAAATCGCTCTGGATAAATTACCAAATCACAATCAAACAGTCTTACAACTTGTGGCACTTTGTTTTTTTTGTTCCAATTTACCATATTTTGTTTACTATTTAATGATATATGAGTATTAATTTAATTCACGCTATACATGAAATATTCCGTTTCAATAGAATTGCGATTCGAGTTATCAAAGCAAGTGTTTTGCTGTTATCAGCATTTAGAAGCTATCACCACTGTCATGCATGTGTGAACAAGACATGTCTAAAACCATACAGTTACAATCACACAACTAGAGTTCTGAAAAGGAGTTCCAGTAGTCGGAGTCACCAAAGCCTTAAGACTCGCAGTCACACTCTTGTGCTTTTGAGTCAGATAGTTGTTAACTCCTGTGCCAGGAGTTAAAAGGTCGCTTATAGTCGGAGTCATGCTCTTGATTGTATCTGGCCAGAGTTAGAAGGTCGTTAATAGTCGGAGTCATGCTCTTGATTGTCTGTGGCAGGAGTTAGAAGGTAGCTAATAGTCGGAGTCATGCTCTTGATTGTCTGTGACCGGAGTTAGAAGGTAGCTAATAGTCGGAGTCATGCTCATGATTGTCTGTGGCAGGAGTTAGAAGATCGCTAATAGTCGGAGTCATGCTCATGATTGTCTGTGGCAGAAGTTAGAAGGTCACTAATAGTCGGAGTCATGCTCTTGATTGTCTGTGGCAGAAGTTAGAAGGTCACTAATAGTCGGAGTCATGCTCTTGATTGTCTGTGGCAGAAGTTAGAAGGTAGCTAATAGTCGGAGTCAAACAGTTGGTAATGATTATGGCGGTGCCAGATTAAAGCGCACTGATAACGTTGTTGTGTTTTAAATGTTGGTAGTCGGAGTTGATTGTTGTGGTTACGACACAAGTCCGTCCTTGTGTTACGACACAAGCCTCTCAGATAAGGCTTGAGACACCCACTTGTCACACTGATAGGGAGGTGTTTAGTGGGCACTGGGAGCTGGCAGAGGGGCCTGTCTCCCTCCTGCTGCAGTACAGTCTTCAATCACACTCCAGCCTGCCACCACAATACGCCACTCACCGTAATCCTCTCTGCGCAGTTAAAACATCTAAACACTTCTATAGACGCTCTGCGACACAAGCCTCTCAGATAAGGCTTGAGACACCCACTTGTCACACTGATAGGGAGGTGTTTAGTGGGCACTGGGAGCTGGCAGAGGGGCCTGTCTCCCTCCTGCTGTAGTACAGTCTTTAATCACACTCCAGCCTGCCACCACAATACGCCACTCACCGTAATCCTCTCTGCGCAGTTAAAACATCTCACCACTTCTATAGACGCTCTGCGATATGTCTTGATATCGCAGCTCCTTTCCGATTCACTAATCAGGCTACCTGTTTATCTTGAAGCAGAATGCCTTTCTATTTGATAATGTCTATTAATCAAATGAAAAATACTGTAATGGCTACAAAAGTAATTCTTTCTTTTGCAAATTTGTCCACAGAAAAGTTATTTAGAGAAAGGCTCTCAAAAGATCTTTACGAGTACCAGGGATAGAAGAGGCTCGGGGCCGAAAGCATAAAGTCGTCTCTGAAGGACGAAGTCGTCAGATCTTCTTTCCCCTTTCACTTCAATGATACGAGGGTGACGGTGGACATCGAAGCCTGGATATACCAGCCCAATGGCGGGCATCCAAGCCACTGGGCTACCACTCGTCTTTGTTTTAACGAATGTATTCGTTATTCTTTGTTTCTTTATACCTTCTTTCCTTTTGAAACCCTTATGAGCGGTGGTCTAAAGCATTAAATGACACCCTTCGATCCCTAGAAAACTGTCCTAGACCCCCAGTGCTTGATATCGACTACAAAAATGACATGGACTCCCAGGGGTCGATATCGACAAAACAGGTCGACTCCTTAACCACTCTCAGGACACCCAGTGTCCAATATGGACTTCACAGGTGAACCCTAAAAAACTGTCATGAACCCCCCAGGGGTCTACATAGAATAAATACTCAAGTCAGCCCCTAGAAAACTGTCCTAGACCCCCAGTGCTTGATATCGACTACAAAAATGACATGGACTCCCAGGGGTCGATATCGACAAAACAGGTCGACTCCTTAACCACTCTCAGGACACCCAGTGTCCAATATGGACTTCACAGGTGAACCCCTAAAAAACTGTCCTGAACCCCCCAGGGGTCTACATAGACTAAATACTCAAGTCAGCCCCTAGAAAACTGTCAGACCCCCAATAATCGATATCGACTAAATAAATGACATGGACTCCCAGGGGTCGATATCGACAAAACAGGTCGACTCCTTAATCACTCTCAGGACACCCAGTGTCCAATATGGACTTCACAGGTGAACCCCTAAAAAACTGTCATGAACCCCCCAGGGGTCTACACAGAATAAATACTCAAGTCAGCCCCTAGAAAACTGTCAGACCCCCAATAATCGATATCGACTAAATAAATGACATGGACTCCCAGGGGTCGATATCGACAAAACAGGTCGACTCCTGATTTCCTCGATTTCGGTCGACCCTGAAGAGTTCCCAGTGTCCAATATGGACTACACAGGTAAACCCTCCAAAAACTGTCCTAGATCTCCAGGGGTCTATATAGACTATATACTGAGGTCGACCAGTGAGAGGTACATAGATGTCCAAGTCGTCAGACAGTCCACATAGAGTCGTCAGAGTTCAGAATGGTATCTCCTTTTCATTTTACACATCGCTATTCCATTATAAAACACGCTATCCATTATAAAACACGCCATTCCATTATAAAACACACCATTTCTCACACACTCATAATACAGTCAACAACTCACATTCTTAATTAAACATCAACTATTAACAGCAGAATCAACTGCGAGAGAAGAAAATCTCCACTGTCATTTCCAACACAATGGAGAACAAGTAAGACCGAGATAGAAGACAATCTCCTTCTCTGTCACTCCCGACACAATTGAGATCAACTAAGATTAGAACTACCTTATCAGTCGTCTGATAAGAGAAAAGTGTCCCATTAATTAAGATCTCGACTCTAAAATGAAACTCACCAGATATCAACAAACCAGGAATATTCTCAATAATATTATTTACTTAATATTTAAAATGCTGAGTCGCAAAAAAAAAACATCACTAGAAGCCTATAGCTTAGGACAAAACAGAAAAAAAGCATCAACCACGAAGTAGGAACAAAATAAAAGTTTATCAAGACTTGGTCAGTTCTCCCAAATATATAAATATATTTAAAAGAATCAATTTTTCATACGCAGGGTTTTCATAGTCCATGAAGAAAATTTTTTTTTAAAAAAAAAAAACGAAACGTCGGTATTGAGAGTTAGACTTTGGACCTAGAAAATTAACCAAATACCAATTTCATAATACAAAACATTCTAACATTTACTTTTGGTAACTAAGGTACCAAAACGATAGAGTTGTTTGATTTTGAACCTAGAAAATTGATCGTATTTTTAATACAAAAACCTGAGTGACCTACACTCAACTTTACTATAAGTAAACTTAATATAAAACTTCTTGGGTATATAATGCCCATTTAGGCATAATATAAATGTCTAAATGGGAGAGGTTTATTAGTCTTTAATTCCTGGAGGTAGTACAGATAGGGGGCCAGGCTAGCTCAGTGGTTACGTGCTCACCTCTGAACTGATAGGACCGGGGTTCAATCCTCACCTGGCCCTCGATTTATTCACGCGGAAGGCGAATAAATCTGAGCACGTCGTCCTTCGGAGAAGGACGTTAAACTGTCAGTCCCGAGCCTGTACGAAGTCAGGTACTCGTTAAAGATCCCTACTCTAAGTACACTTGAGTTAGGCAAAATTTAGGACTCCCACTGTAGAATCAATCTTCATTGTGTGGTATCACAAAGGGCCAATGCTTGGCCTACGTGTGTTCCCTTGTGGGACTGCCACTGCAACCTAACCTAACCTAGTACAGATAGTGATAGATCCATTTATCAATATATATATGATTACTTTTATATATTACACCACTGATGCATATAACATCATTAATATAACTACAGCAGTAATAATATTTTTGAAAATCAAAAGTTTTATTTGTTAGCGAAAGTTTATAACTATAAACATTAGTAACGGGCTTTTCAAACTTGATTCTTTCTTGACGAGGGCAATAGCCTCTTCAAAGAGAGTTGTCAGCTAGCGGATATTTCTTTACTCTTTCTTACTGTACTCCTTTGTTTCCCCAAACACCCCTGCTTGGACTATTGTCCTTTCCTGCACTTTACACCTTTTTAAAATACCACTCTTCCCTCTCATTCCTTTGAACCCCTCACCATGATGTTTCTACATATTGTGTTTCAGTTAAGTTTTCGACTCTGACAAAAAATTCACGTTTTCCATCATCGATAATTCCTTCCAAAATATACAGTTCATCTACATTCTGAGACTTCTTTTTGCGTAAAATATCAATTTGATCCATTAAATATTCTGGATTGTAGCGTATACACAAGCTTTTAGATACATGCCCAACCCATCTGGGCGTTCAACTGTTGTGGTTGAAAGATCTTAGTCTTTTTTTCCCCATTTCATAATGTGGTTTGATCATTGATGTGTATATATACATTGGAGGATCTTTTATTCTGCATTTGAATGTACCCTAATATTAAAATGTTTCAATCAAGGTTTAATTGTAGAACATGTGAGTGATTATGCGAAATCAATGCAAGACCTTGAAGGAAATGTCAGCCGGCGATATCTAAAGAAATGAAACCACTGATAAACCATTCCAATCACTCTGCGTTAATTAGTACAATTAAGGCAACCGTTCAACCTGATAGCAATACTAAAGGGGTTTTGACCCAAATTATCTTAAGTGCAAATAAATCATTGTGATTAGATCGGCGAATCAAGTTATAGAAACTGCATTGGTGAACTGGAAATGTAATTTGGAAATGACATTGTATAAACTGTAATCCAAATAATGCAGACTAGGGCTCTCATATATATATATATATATGTAGAGAGAGAGAGAGAGAGAAGAGAGAGAGAGAGAGAGAGAGAGAGAGAGAGAGTAGCAGTTTGCTTCTCAACGCGAGTACTTCGCACTTCTTCCCGATGACGACGGATGTAGAAATATCGAAGTGAGTTCTGTAGTGTCTTTCTGTGTTCTTTTCTATGTGTTAAAGTATATATATATATAATATATATATATATATATATATATATATATATATATATATATATAGTTCAATGTACTATTGTATTTATACATTGAACTGTATTTTTCCATTTCGGATCGTATTTTCATCAAAAAAGTGTATATATATAACTTTAAATTACACAAAGCACGACACAGAAAAAAGAACAAAAAGAACAGTTACAGAATTCAATATTTCGAATTGATAATGTTGTTCGTCATCAGGAGTAGACTAGAAGAGAGGACGAAGTGAGAGAGGATTCGTGCTCCGTTCTTCGACGTGGGGAGATCTCTCTCACTTCGTCCTCTCTTTTAGTCTACTCCTGATGACGAACAACAGTTCGAAATATTGAATTCTGTAAGTGTTCTTTTTGTTCTTTTTTCTGTGTCGTGATTTGTGTAATTTAAAGTTTTATAGTCCTTGTGGACCGTTTCTTATATTTAGTATATATATATAGTTCTTACTCTAATTTTAGCCCTGAAGATGATGTACAAATACATCGAAAAGTCGGCCTAGGAAGGAGTTTATTTTCTTTTATTTGACCTAGCCCTCAATAACAAAACATAGAATATATAAATATATATATATATATATATATATAAATATTGATAAAAGTATTCACTGTGGAATAGAAACAAAACTATATTTTATCGGGACTCGGTCAGTTCTTCAGTTTAAATTAAACTCTCATTGCCAACGTTTCGGTTTTTATTTAATACCTTTTTCATAGGTAGAAGTATAAATTTTGAAACAGAAAAACTAAGTATTACATTACAAATTATTTTACAAAGAAAATCCACATACTATTTTTCTTTCTAAAATAATTTGTAATGTAATACTAAGTTTTTCTGTTTCAAAATTTATACTTCTGTAAGTTTTCTCACTAACCTATAGTCAAAATTTCTATTGTAATTTCTTAATTGTAACTAATTGCACTTTTATGTATGTTTGATTTTTGAATTATTGTATCATTTCTTATATTTCCTCTGTTTTTGTAGGCCTATGAAAAAGGTTTTAAATAAAGACCTAAACGTTGGCAATGAGAGTTTAATTTGAACCTGAAGAACTGACCCGATAAACTATAGTTTTGTTACTATTCCACGGTGGATACTTTTATCAATATTTATATAGGTGTATAATGTAATCGGGATTCAGTCAATTTTCCAGGATCAAAATCAAACTCTCAATGCCGACGTTTCGGTTTTATTTAAAACCTTTTTCATAGGCCTACAAACAAAGGATGACAAGAAATCATATGTAAACATCAACATATAACTAACATCAAAATGGAATATTACAGTTGTGAAAAAATTTTAGTAAGAGTTTGATTTTGATCTTGGAAAATTGACCGAATCCCGATTACATTATACACCTATTCTATCCAACGGTTGATATATTATTGAATTTGTAATATTTATATATATATACATATAAACTTTAATACATAGGAAAGAACAGAGAAAGTCACTACAGAACTCACTTGGATATATATGTATATATAAAATCAATGATCAAACCACAATAAGAAAATGGGAAAACAAAACTAAGATCTTTCAACCGTAACAAGCGGTCTCCGTCAGAGTCAAAAACCCAACTGAAACACTAGATGCAGAAAACATCTGGTGAAGGGTTGAGAAGAGTGGGAGGGAAGAGTGGTATTTTAAAAGGGTGAAAGCGCAGGAAAGGACTAATGTTCAGAAAGGGATGTTTGGGGAAAGAAAGACATTGATTGATGATTGATTGTTATTTCACGTGTTTATGTGAAATCTTTATATATATATATATATATATATATATTATTGATCAAACCACAATAAGAAAATGGAAAACAAGACTAAGATCTTTCAACCGTAACAAGCGGTCTCGTCAGAGTCAAAAACCCTTATTCTTATTATATATATAATATATATATATATATATATATATATATATATATATTATATAATAAACAGATTTCACATAAACACGTGAAATAACAATAAATGATCAAACCACAATAAGAAATAGGAAAACAAGACTAACATCTTTCAACTGTTGGGTTCTTGACTCTGACGAAGACCGCTTGCTACGGTTGAAAGATCTTAGTCTTGTTTTGCCATTTTCATATTGTGGTTTGATCATTAATTGTTATTTCACGTGTTTATGTGAAATCTTTTTATACATGTATATATATAGAAGATTAGTGGAGAGATGCAATACTGAGGGTAGAGGTTTTGGTTATACCCCCAGGGTGAGACAAAGCACAGACTGGCGTGGCAAGGTTGAAGACGCAGCCTGTAAATAACTCGGTTATAATACCTCTATAATGGGCACAACCCTATCCATGTGGAAGGGCTTTACCCCCTCGCCCTCCGGATTAAAGGGTTAGCTCCAATACCTTCACTCTCCTTTCCCTTTCATCCTCTATTCCCCACACAGTTATATATATATATTTCCATAACTAGTACAGTTAATTGCAGTAAACTACAAAATATTTTTAATTCGAGAGTAATTTTTTGTTTAAAAAATCTTTGGTCTCTTGAAAGTGATTGCATTAACGTTTGTCACGATTGAAAGATGTCAGTCTTTTTTTCCGCCATTTAATATTGTGGTTTGATTATTGATATATATATATATATATATATATTCGTATATTTCGGGAGCAGACCTTCGTTTATGCATGTCTTGTTAAATTGTATGCCTATTTTTAATTTCACAACTTTTCTACTGAATCTCTCGATTTCTCTAATACACTTTCTCCATTTTTGTGGTACAAGATAGATTAATTGACCAAAGTTTTTATTTACATAGCCCGACATGTTTCGGTCCTCACTGACCATTATCAAGGATTACAGTTGTACAAAATCTTAACTAAACTATACATAACTAAATATAACTTAAAAACATTTATAATTAAATCAAGTTATTTAACAACATCATCATCTCATACAATAGAAACAGAAGAAGAAGTGAACAACCCTGCGATATCTATCAAATCCTCAACGAAAAAGAAGAAAATGCTACGTCGCAAAATATGCGAAAAGCCAACTTGCCATAAATATTTGATTAAGCAAACACGAATAAAAAATGTAACAACTGAAAGAGCAGACATTGCTCTAGTCCATGGATTTCCATCAACACATATTCCCATCTTCTTTTATTTATTTTTCCTTTTATGAAAAGAACTTAAATTTGCATTATACACTTGTATATAATGTATATAAATCAAATTTAGATCATGAGCTGATCATTAAAAAAAATAATCTAATTATACAATTCAAATTATTCAAAAGAATAGTATGCTTGGTGTCGAAAACAACACTCTCAACTTTACTTGTACCATCTTTTCCCAAAAATAAGACACTGTATTACTTTATTTTTAGGTCCAAAATACGTGCAAGGGCTTATTTTCTGGGAAGGGCTTCTAGTACAATAGGTAATAGGTAATAACCAGACTTAAAAGGCTGAAATGCACAGACGTTGTACCTGCACCGTCACTCTATGTACACTGCTGCCTTCAATTATATTTTAAGGTAAATTCTACTTTATAAATTGCAGGAATTAAATTTGGCACGAGCCTCTGCATTGCATGAAACGAACTTTTAAAAATCCTACGTGCGGCATGGTCTAAAATCACTAGGAGCGACTACTCTATGAAGAAGTTGATAAAACCGCTGGGGGGGGGG
>JAPFBL010000867.1:0-65131 GCA_026182355.1 Hermatobates lingyangjiaoensis
CAAACTCCGAGTTGCACATTTCCCGGGGCATTCAAGTTGTGTAACATGAAATTTGTTACTGATACTAAGTCACAGCTTGATAATGCTCCTACTTGAAGTTTTTACTCATGAGCAGGTAGTCCAAGAGCAGTCACGGAGTCAAGAAATTCAGTTAGATAATAAACTACTTCCTCATTACTAATCACTCTCTTTACTGACTTTTAAGTTCTATCTTCGGGTTGATACAGCGTAAGAACATGTTTGCTAATTTTTCCTGCCTGTTCATTAGTAAGGCTTGAGCATTGCTCGTTCACAAAGCCATTTATTCTGAATAGATAGTACATCTTGTACTCTGGGAAACACCTTGTCAATAAGCTCAAATAAGCATAATATTCATATATAAGCATTTTGCTATAAGCAAATATTCATGTACGCAAATGAAATTAAAGTCAACTAACAATACCTAATTGCTACACCTGTATATTTTCAAAATAAACATGTGTGTGTAGTTAGCCAAACACGACTTAAAAGTTCATAACTTCGCTGCATCATTGAATATTCCATCTATCCAAAGATTAGATTTTAAGTTAGTCATACACAAATCTACAATCAAAGTTTCAGTTTTATATGTCTTATGGTGGCAATATTTTGTGGACAAACCGACAGACAGAAATTATTCTAAGGGTACATGTGGCTACTCTAAAGTATGAAACGTAAAGAAAACTTGAAATTAGTTAGTTCTAATTAACGTGCTCCCAGTCTAACGCAACTCTACCTCTGAGTGAGGACAATTTGCCTCTCATAGATGATAACAGGAAGGCCCTAATATTTCACAAATATCTGTCCCACTTATACCGCCCCCACCCATCCTCTCCTATCCCCTTCGTATCAACTGCCATCAGTGACACACACCCTAATACTCCCTTATACTTCTCTCCCGGAGAAATCACACAGGTCATTGCATCCCTTAAAATCAAATCAGCTCCCGGTCACGATGGCATTAGTAACAAATTAATATCTAAACTCCCTCCTAAAGTCATAGCAGCCTTGACTGCATTGTATAATTCTTGCCTTCGACTGCAGTACTTTCCCGTAGCGTGGAAGATAGCAAGAATTATAATGATCCAAAAGCCCCATAAATCAGGTCACTCTCCTCGCGACTATAGACCAATTAGTCTATTACCTTGCCTTGGAAAAATCTACGAGAGGCTGATTTTATCAAAAATAAAACCAAATCTGCCCTTCCAACCAGAACAGTTTGGCTTCAGAAGCCAGCACGGTACGACTCTGCAACTGTGAAGACTGGTCCAGTTCATTAAACAGGGTATTTCTCCAGATAGACATGTTCCCCACAGAAAGACAGTGGCTGTGTTCCTGGATCTGGAGCAAGCTTTCGACTCGGTCTGGCATAGGGGACTTTTGCACAAACTAAGATGTTTTGGTCTACCTAGATGGTTCGTGAAGACAACTAGGTCTTTCCTTTCTGGACGCCAATTCTTTGTCTCGACTAACAATAGACTTTCCCCAACAGGACATATCTATAGGGGTGTTCCCCAAGGTAGCGTTCTTGGCCCTATTCTCTACAACCTCTATACCTTTGACTTTCCCAAACCCCCTCCTATACTAAATCCTAACTCACCCGACCGCATTGAGACGTTTCTGGGATTCTTTGCCGACGACACTGCAGTGGCCTATAGGTGCTATAATGTGGGTTATGCAACCAGAAAGCTACAACATTTCCTTGATGGGGCCCTGCACTGGTTCACAACCTGGAAACTAACTCTAAACCCGGCAAAGAGAGCCCACATCCGTTTCTGTAAAGGTACACCTCCTCTTCCACCTCCTGTCTTCATTGGAGATCGAGCCATACCATATGAAACACAGGTAAAATATCTGGGTCTCATATTAGACTCCAGATTGACATTCAGGCAACATCTCCGGAGCAAATCTAAGCTGGGGATGTTCTTAATGTGCAATCTTTATTCCATCCTCAAATCAAGTAGTACTCCACTGACAGTGAAAAGGACCTTGTCTATAAGGCGGTCATTCGCTCGACTATGACATATGGATGCTCAGTCTGGTTTGGAGCGGCGCCCACGAACAAGAACTGCATCCAAGTTGTACAGAATAAATGTGCCCGCCTTATAGCTAGAGCGCCATGGTATGCTAGAAATTTTGATATTCAGCATGATTTGAGTTGGGAATCAATTGATTGCTACATTAGTCGACTTGCTAACAATGAAGACAAAAAACTGTTCACCCATCCAAATCTCCTTGTTCGGGACCTGAATCCAACAAATAACCCTTCCCAATCCCGTGACTCCTAATAGCTCCCTTCCTGAACTAAATATGACGACCTGATGACTTATAAATAATATAGTACCTCATATAATGCAAAGCTGCAAGACCATACGACCACGAATACGACTCCTTTCCCTGACAGACTAACGGCCCCAGTATTGACAATGCCTACTGACCAAAACAAAAAAAAAAAGCAGCATGATAATTTAGCAGTAGTGGGCCTCTGGTCCGGAACTGCTAATTACGACGTGCACTGTCGTGCATGGAACTATTCGTTGGTCGTTGGTCAGGCAACAGCCAGCACGCAAGCCACTGGGCTACTCTGGTTCCATACCTTACTTTATTACAAGTGTTAATATTATGCAAATATTAAATTAAAACAAAAAATGTTTTTATTGTATTTATTTATAATTCATTTGCACTACTGTCATCGGCGAGCAAGCAAGCTACTGGTTACGCTGGCTAGATCCCTTTACTTTATTACCATTTTTTATATTATTCACATTTTAAATTCAAAAAAAATATTTGTTTGTTACATTTATTTATAATATATTTGCACTACTGTCATCGGCGATCATGCAAGCCACTGGCTACTCTGGTCCCATACCTTACATTATTACCAGTGTATTTATTAAGCAAATATTAAATTAAAAAAAGTTTACAGTTATATATAATACATAGCAAACGTACCCATCTTTGCGGAATCAAAAGTTCCGCCATTTTTGGTATTCCAAAATCTCATTAGAAATTATAAAACAGTAGAAATAAATACCATTATTAGTACAGTGTTAAACAAATGCCTCTGTATACATACATTAGCTGTCTGTCCTTCAGGTTCATGGAAGAACAAACAGTTGGAACCTCTGACTCTTGAGCAAGTAAACTACAGTTGACCATGTCAGAAAAACTTGGTCTCGCTAACTTGAATTCCTGCGTTAGATACAGTCTCCCCTTTGCGACTTAGTTAACGTCATTGCGAAATAGACTCTGACGGACTTTGTAATCATTTCAACGGAAACAGACAGTGGCTCGGAATCAATGGTATGCGTGGTATACACACAGACTCCCCAATACCACATCCAGTCATTATGTGTAGAGCACGAACTCAGAGTTGTGTCCCGTTGCACAGTTTTGGGGCACTCATGTTTCATAACATGAAATTTGTTACTGCTACTAAATTGCAGCATGATTGGTGCTCCTACTTTATGTTTTTACTCATGAGCAGGCAGTCCAGGAGAAATAAATTCAGAGTCAAGAAATTCAATTAGATAATGAACTGCTTCTTCATCACTAATCCAATCTCTTTACTGACTTGTAAGTTCTTTCCTCTGTATGATATAGCGTAAGAACTTGTTTGTTGATTTTTCCTGCCTGTTCATATTAAGAGTTGAGAATTGCATGTTTACAAAACTATTTATTCGTAATAGATAGTACATCCTCAACTCTGGGAAACACCTTTTAAAAGATGTCAAATACGCAATATATTCATATGCTCCAATGAAATTAAAATCAACTAACAATACCTACTTGCCACACCTGTGTATATTCAAAACAAACTTGTCTGTGAAGTTAGGAAAATACGCTTAAAGCCCTATAACTTCGTTTCTGTACTGAATTATGAATCTATTTAGAGCCCGTATTTTAAGTTAGGCATACACAAAGCCAGTGTCAAAGTTTCAGCTCGCCATGTCTTATAGTGGCTGAGTTTACTTGTGACAAACGTTTTTGCTTTAAACGTCCATAACTTCACTTCTACGTTGAATTTCGAATCAATTCAGAGCCTATATTTTAAGTTAGACATACACAAATCTACTGTAAACGTTTCAGCTTTATACGTCTTATGGTGGCTGAGTTTACTCGTGACAAAATTTTGCGCACAAACAGACAAACCGAGAGAAATTTTTCTAAGGGTGGATTCGGTTTCTCCAATGTATGAAACGTAAAGAAAAGTTGAAATGAGTCAGTTCTAAGCAATGTACAGACAAAATCATTATTTTATTTATATAGATTACGTCTTTGACATCATTGAAAAGGTGTTTCCCAGAGTTAAGACTGTACTATCTATTAAGAATAAATAGTTTTGTGAACGAGTAATTCTTAACCCTTAATATGAACAGGCAGGAAAAATCAACAAACAAGATCTTATGTTACCATATATCATAAAGAGGAAAGAACTTACAAGTCAGTAAAGAGAGTGATTAGTGATGAGGAAGCAGTTCATTATCTAACTGAATTTCTTGTTTCTGAATTTATTTCTCCTTGACTGCCTGCTCATGAGTAAAAACTTAAAGTAGGTTTGGAGCACCAATCATGCTGCAATTTATTACCAGTAACAAATTTGATCTTACGAAACGTGAGTGCCCCAAAACTGTGCAACGGGACACGTGATTTTCCATCAACCTGAAGGACAGACATCTAATGTGGTGTATACAGAAGCATTTGTTTAACACTACACTAATAATGGTATTTTCTACTATTCTATAATTTCTAATATTTTGGAATACCATGTACAATCGAATTTTTGATTCCGTCAAAGACAGGTAGGTTTGCAAGTTACAAGTAATTAAACATTTTTTTTTTAAATTTAATATTTGCGTAATACAAACACTGGGAATAAACTAAAGGTATGAAGCCAGGGTAGCCCACTGGCTTGCATGCTCGCCGATGACAGTAGCAGTAATATATTAAAAATAAAAGTAACAAACAAATTTTTGAATTTAAAATTTGAATAATATAAACAATGAAGTAAAGCTTTGGATACATTCATATTGTTAATACCACTAACGGTATGACGGTAAAACCATAGACTCGTATACCATGGCCATCTTACGAGGTATGACGGTTTTATCTATTTCTAATATAAAGCTATGGAGCCAGAGTAGCCCAGATGCTTGCGTGCTCACTGTTGACTGTACTACAAATGTATTATAAAGTAAATAATGTAACAAAAAAAATTTAATTTGAAATTTGTGAAATATAAACACTGGTAATAAAATAAAGGTATGGAGCCAGAGTAGCCCAGATGCTTGCGTGCTTGCAGACGACAGTAGTGCAAATGCATTAGAAATAAATGTAACAAATATATAATAAACTACTACATTAGAGGTTAAAAATGAATAATTTTAGAAACAAACTTGAACACAACTGTCAGATAAATACGAATGTTGTTAGGCAGGGGTGGCGAACACGCGGCTCCGCCAATGAATGCGGCTCTTTGCCTTTATCATTATTTTGTATACTGCGGCTCTTTGCTTAGTTTGGATTTTGTTTTAGATATATCGTCTTTCGATACTCATTTCTATGTTACAAGTTAGTGGAAAGGGAAACCTCTCTCAAGGTGTAAGTTCTGAGTACTTTCTAGATTCTAGGAAACCCTACAAAGTGACTTCCGTCACTTCTGGGAAAAACCCTGTGAAAAGTCAATTGCTGACACAGACTGCCTTAAAACCCCACTTGTTACTGATGAGGCAGCGAGTGAACTAGAAATGAATACGCTACGCGAGGACGATAGACTGAAATCTCTTTTGAAGGAAGGCCATGTTACGTTTTGGAGAGCAGTGTCAACTGAAAAATACCCGTGTGTAAAAAGAGCCGCTCTCAAGCTGCTGTCTATGTTCTCGTCAACATACGTCTGTGAAAAGCTGTTTTCTAGTTTAAAACACGTAAAATCAAAGCACTGGTCCATTCTGACTGACACTCATGTAAAGGAACTGCTCCGAATCACTCCAACAAGGTAACAAAAAACACCTGACTTAGCAAGTTATATTATGTGTTTAATATATTATTGTTAAAATTATATGCTTCTGTGTGGTGTGGCTCTCTGACCCTCACAGTTTAAAACTTTGGCTCTTTTTGTCGAGCATGTTCGCCTGTTCTGAGGTAATATTATAAAGACACATTCCTTTCATTAATGTTATTTTATGTTGGGTAAATAAATTGAATATTTCAATTTACAATTTTTGATTGTTTTAAATATATTTCATTCTGTATATAACTTCAATTGATGTTTAATTTATTTATGACATAAAATAAATGATTTTTTTACGTTTAAATAATTTTTATTTTGCTAAATATACTTACTGTGTTTATCTTGAATCATGTTAAGAATACTATATCGAAAGCTTGGACGATATAAGAATCTGTTTCCGTGCCTTAATAACAAGAAAGAATGTAAAAATAATCCCTGTCAATCATGTTCAGTGAGTTAATTTCAGTACCTATTGTTATAATTTCTGAGTGACACAAAGGGTCACGGGTAGTACAGTATCTATATATATTTGCAGCAGTATTCACTGTAAACTAATTAATAAACATCTTCGGATTAGTGTGATTGATTTTAGTAAAATTAGAAGAGATTAAGCTAAAAACCTTTTCTTATATGTAACATTGTGTTGGAAAAGGTTTAAATTTCTCGTGAATGCAATATATATATATATATATTAATATAGCCCAACACATTATATATACAACCCAACAGAGTCAGTTGGGTTTTTGACTCTGACGAAGACCGCTTGTTACGGTTGAAAGATCTTAGTCTTGTTTTCCCATTTCTTATTGTGGTTTGATCATATATATATATATGTTTCAAGTTTTCTCACCTTTGTTTTAAATATTTCTGGTACTAAATATACAAGTTCTCCAAATGCTTTATTCTTTATCACTGACATGTTTCGGTCTCCTTGACCATCTTCAGAGTTAATCATATTCATATGAAATAAAAAAAAACAACTTATCACTACTAACTACAACTATATACACTATACTTTTCTTAAATTAACATTATAATCTTCAATAACATCCAGAAATAGTTCTATCACCAAAATAAACATTTAGTTTGAAGCAGTTTTAGCCACCTGTCATAATCAGGTGTACCACTTAACTTCATAAAATGTCTCTAGGTTCCATCTGTTGGCTCTTCTATCTTAGTTCGTGTTCCTGCGTTGTTCTACAATATAGTTTTAACGTCCTGTTGAATACTGTGGTTTGGTTGTTTATATTTGGTTTCAGTTCTATTATCTTAAGGACTTCAGCAATATTTAGTCTATTGTGATCATTTTCATGGTATAATATTTCAGTGTTTTTCACCAGCATTTCTCTAGTTAAAACACTGAAGTATCATACCATGAAAATGATCACAATAGACTAAAAATTGCTGAAGTCCTTAAGATAATAGAACTGAAACCAAACGTAAACAACCAAACCACAGGATTCAACAGGACGTTAAAACTATATTGTAGAACAACGCAGGAACACGAACCAAGATAGAAGACCCAACAGATGGAAGGAACCTTGAGACATTTTATGAAGTTAAGTGGTACACCTGATTATGACAGGTGGCTAAAACTGCTTCAAACTAAATGTTTATTTTGGTGATAGAACTATTTCTGGATGTTATTGAAGATTATAATGTTAATTTAAGAAAAGTATAGTGTATATAGTTGTAGTTAGTAGTGATAAGTTGTTTTTTTTTATTTCATATGAATATGATTAACTCTGAAGATGGTCAAGGAGACCGAAACATGTCAGTGATAAAGAATAAAGCATTTGGAGAACTTGTATATTTAGTACCAAAAATAATTAATACAAATGTGAGAAAACTTGAAAGATGGAGAATGAAATTTATTCATGCCACAGTACAAAGGTCGTTCAACAAAACATGTATAAAAGAAGGATTGCTCCCAAAATTTACAAATATATATATATATAGTTCAATATAGACAAAGAAACATAGAGAAATCAAAAGAACACACTTACAGTCTCTAATTTTCGGTTTGAACCGTCTTCAGGAGAGATAAGAGAGGGAAACCAAGCGCACTGGTTTCCCTCTCTTATCTCTCCTGAAGACGGTTCAAACCGAAAATTAGAGACTGTAAGTGTGTTCTTTTGATTTCTCTATGTTTCTTGGTCTATATTGAACTATATTTGTCCGTTTTGGATCATATTTCCAACGAAAAAGTATATATATATATATATATTAGTGTATTTGGGGAGCAGGCCTTCATCTATACAAGTTTTGTTAAAACCTATGCCTATTTCCAATTTCACTCTTTTTCGGGTTAATTTTTCCATTCTTCTGAGTTCTGGCTTCCGAGAGTTCGGGACTAGATATATCAGTTTTCCATAATTTTTATTTTTGTACACCAACATGTTTTCGGTCCACATCGACCATTTTCAAGGTTATTTTTACACCATTAAATTATACAAACTACATAACAATAAAAACTTAACATTGATACTGATCTATTAAAATATATTACTAAATAATTATAGTAAGTTACTAAACAAAACAAAGATAGCTAAAAAACACACGGGGGTAACAGTCATAATCAGTGAAGGTTGTAGCAAGTATCCGCAGGGTGAGTTTCCCCAGGATTCTGGTTACCTTCCTACAGCCGTTTGTGCTTGGGAGGTATTGGATTGTGTGTGACATCATCCAATTATATATTGTATGAAATTATATATATAATATATATATATAATATATATATATAAATAAAGATTTCGTATAAACACGTGAAATAACAATCAATGATCAAACCACAATAAGAAAATGGGAAAGCAAGACTAAGATCTTTCAACCGTAACAAGCGATCTTCGTCAGAGTCAAAAACCCAACTGAAAACCCACCCAAACAGTTGGGTTTTGACTCTGACGAAGACCGCTTGTAACGGTTGAAAGACCTTAGTCTTGCTTTCCCAATTTTTTATTGTGGTTTGATCATTTATATATATACTCGTAGTACCCAACCATACCAAGACACGCCAGATGATGTCACACATTGGGCCATTTCAGTCACTAACACAACCTGACTGATTCCCTAAACCAGATGTTGCAACCTGTTATGAAGTAATGTTTAGTTTATCAAGTGTAATAGTTTTTTTTTATTTTATTCTATATGTGATAATTAATTATGTTAATAACATTTTCCTGACGATGGTGATTGTAGCACTGAAACATGTCGAAGAATAAATTCAATGAAAATAAATATGGAGAGTTAATTCATGAGATAAGAAACCCTGCCATCATACAGGCGGAACAGAATGCGGAGAAGCTACAAATATTGGAAGCCCTGTACATAAAGGAAAGGAACCCCTCTATAAACCTCCAGGTCAAGGAGGTCCAATCAGAGCAGCAGCCTTAACCCTGCGCTCTGATTGGTTCGAATTAGTCAACCTGATTGGCATTTAAGCTCTTAACTACAAGGCATGCTCTACCTGATGATGACCAACGTTTCTATGGTCGAAAGCTTGTAAAATATTGACGATGTCTCTAGGACAGATGCTATGGCAACTGCAGCCTGAAGAAAGAAAAATCGCCCGAAGGATCGAGGCCACCAGCGTAAAGTTAGTGAGTGCAGAAGCTGCTGCAAATTTTAACAATATATATATATATATATATATATATATATCATTCGCGCTCCGTTCTTCGACGTGGGGAGATCTCTCTCACTTCGTCCTCTCTACTAGTCTACTCTCCTGATGACGAACAACAGTTCGAAATATTGAATTCTGTAAGTTTTCTTTGTATTCTCTTTTCTGTGTCGTGCTTTGTGTAATTTAAATTTTTATATATATATATATATATATATATATATATATTATTTATTTACTTGCCGTTGCGTCTACAACGTGCTTGGTCTCCCATTCTCTTTTCTCCTGAAGACGGATTACCCGAAAATTTGAGTCTGTAAGTGTGTTTCCCTACTTTGTGTGTTGCTCTTTGTTAATCTCGAACTCGTGTATATATATTATATATATATATATATTTATATATATATATATAATTAAAAGAAACGGTCCAGCGGACTTTTTAAATAAAATAAATTAAAAACGAAGGAAACACACAGAAAGACACAGACATAACTCACATCGATATTTCGATGTGAGTTATGTCTGTGTCTTTCCTTCGTTTTGAATTTATTATATATATATATTTGTGTATGATGGCAGCAAATCCTCACGTAAACATGTTTCATTAAAGCCTCATTTTAAATTTAAACCTCGTCGTTAACACAGAGGCTGCTGTTTACTTTAATGAAACATATAATATAAATATATTATATATATATATATAAAGATTTCACATAAACACGTGAAACAACAATCAATGATCAAACAACAATAAGAAATGAGAAAACAAGACTAAGATCTTTTAACCGAAACAAGTCTTCGTCAGAGTCAAAAACCGAACTGAAACACTAGATGCAGAAAACATCTAGTTAGGGGTTGAGAAGAGTGGGAGGGAAGAGTGGTATTTAAAAAGAGTGAAAGCGCAGGAAAGGACTAATGTCAAGAAAGGGATGTTTGGGGAAACAAAGGAATACAGTAAGAAAGAGCAAAAAACTATCCGCTAGCTGTCAACCCTCTTAGAAGTGGCTATTGCCCTCTTAACGAAAGTATCATGTTTGAAGAGACCGTTACTAATGTTTATAATATTAGATCTATTAAATTTAATTAGAGACGATTCAATCATATTTCTTAACAACATTGATTTTTTATAGGTAATAAATTTAGTTGAACTTGTGAATGTAATTGAAGTTTACTGCAGTCTCGGTATTCACGATCTTCAAAACTGAGAGATTTGATACTAGGAACTAACTTCTTGCTAAATATGTTCAACTGAAAAAGGAACTGGCCCAATCCATGTTAGACAAAATCAATAAAATAGATGAATAAAAAGATCATTTAAATCAGAATTGATCTACCAGTCTTAAGGTGTGCATGCAAGACTCTGAGTTATCCTGTTCCCATAATTTCCTAAAGATTGACCTGTTGTTATCGTATGAAGAATCATTCAGCTGAAAGAATACTTATTAATTCTTAGAGTCCAGTATTAGTCAAGTGATTCTGGTTGTAGTTTAGGTTACTTACCGGGTGCAAAGGGAAAACTTCACCAGTTGAATAATAACTTCAATATCACAATCATTTAATAATCATTATTCACCATCGAATAACTCTCTAAGAATTATGCCATAGAATTCTCAAGACATCCTAATCGAATAAATGATTTCATAGTTAAAAGAGTGAAAGTGCAGGAAAGGACAATAGTCCAGGGAGGGATGTTTGGGGAAACAAAGGAGTACAGTAAAAAAGAGTAAAAAACTATCCGCTATCTGTCACCCTCTTAGAAGAGACTATTGCCCTCGTAACGAAAGTATCCAGTTTGAAGAGGCCGTTACTTAATAATAATAATAATAATATTTAGATGAATCAGCAAAACATATTCAAGCCAGTTTTATTTTGTTGACGAAAATGATTTTCACATTTACAATGATTATATACAAATGGATTGAATTAACGTGTAACAATGACAGGCAACGAATGTTTACATCGACATCGACCATTGAGTTTAATACTGCTACTGCATTACAGAGATATTTTAAATTAAACAAATTTTGCACAACATGTTGTTTGTTAAAAGATGAAGTGTACAATGAGTCCATTATGCGTTTCATTTCTCATATCAGTTAAGCTAAGCCATCTCCAACCTAAGGTTGGAGGAACATAAATATAGATATAAAAAATCATTAACTGTGCAATCTGTTATAGTGTGGTATTTTACTCATGTTAGGAAAAGTATTAAGTCTCTACACAAAAACGTTTATTGCAAGAAACTAAACAACACGTTTCGAACACTGGATGTTCTTTTTCATTAAATTAATTAATGAATAGGGGTATTCATTTTAATTAATTCGCCACTGTGTTCCCAAAGCTCTTAAATGCATATATATTTTTTTCTAGATGTAACTTGAAGAAGAACATCAAGTGTTCGAAACTCGTTGTTTAGTTTCTTGTAATAAACGTTTTTGTGTAGAGGCTTAATACATTTCCTAACGTATTATATCAAAATAATTCCAAGAAATGATAAAAATGTCATTACTTAAGGTCTGAAAATTAATCACCTTGTACTTATAGTATTACAATAGAATTGTATTCATTATAATATTTCATTATATAAAATATTTTATAATGAATACAGAAGGAGAAAAAAAAGATAAGTTCTACTCGGCTGGCATAAGTTCCTGTTTGTCAATCGAACAGAACTTACCTTCTTCTTCTCCTGATGACGAAGAGGTCAAAATCCTAAAGTGAGTTGTATGTTGTTTCTACGTGTTCTTTTATTCGAATCTTCATTTCTATTGCAGTTTTTATTACATTATATTACCTTGTTGTGTCATAATAATGTATTACAACGTTGCAACTCATGTTAAATTCTTGTTGTACAGTACAATATATCTTAAAAAACGAGTTACCATATAAATAATTATATACTTATTTATAACTGCTGTTTGCCAGCCGAGCACAATTGATCTTTTTTTTTCTCATTCCTCTAAAGACTACGATATCGAAATATTAAAGTGAGAGTAGTGTGTTGTTGTTACGAGTTCTTTTATTCTAATCTTTGATTTATATTTCTATAAATATACTGAAATAAACTGTGACACATAGAAAGAAAAATAACAAAGGACTCACTTTGCAATATATCTACCGTTATGGTGGTCGTTCTCAGGAGAAGAAGCGAATCAACTCAAATTTATAAATATTTGTATATATATATACATAAAATTATAATTATATATATTTAAGAGTAATATTAAAATGTAAATTGCCTAATGTTTGAAGTTGGTGTTAGATTAAACTGCGAGACCACTCAAAAGACTTGTGTTTTGGTATTAACTATATATTAGCGGATATATACATTGTGGATCAAGTACATCTATAATATAAAAACAAAAATGGTATAAACATTTTTGAAGTTATATATATAAAGAAGAAAATAACAACTACGCTATGGGGCCCATTTTTGTGTAAAATATCACTTGATTCTGGACCGAAGCATGGTAACAATCAATGCTAACACACTCACCCACCCACCCACACAGACACACACGCAGACATAACCGAAAAGACTTAATAAAACGACTCTTGGGAACTCAAAAGATGTAAATCCGTCAAAATCTCGAGATCGAATTTCTTCACGATCACTATACTTTACTTATATTAAAGTAACAATTGATTTATTTATTATTTTAGCATGAAATAAAATAAATGATTTTATACTAATAACCATATGTTACATATACATTGTATAAATATTAACTGTAATTTAAATAAATATTCCTTTATACTAATGAATGATTTCAACTAATTTCGATTTTCAAACGTGAACATAATTCTCAAAGGAGTGAATTTTACATAAAAAAACATAAAATATTCTTAAAACTGTTGAATACCACTTACTTTATGAAGAAAAAACAACGTGACACGTCAGGCAGGAATGAATGTGAAATACTGAATGGAGAAAAGGACAGCAGCTGACCTTTTCTTAGAATAATGGAGTGGGTGAGGGGAGTTATTTGAAAGTCATTCTTTACCAACAGACGCCATTAAATCTGTCACAACACTTCCCACTTCATTACTTCTAGCAAACAAGCACACGACTGATATGTTCAACTCGACACAAATTAAAACCCCCATAACGTGTTTATTTTACTAACATCAACTACAAAAATAAAAATTCATATCTAGTAGAGTTAAAAATAATGATATAAAAGCACTATTATCACATTTCAGACATTAATACGTATTAATTTCAAACTTTCGTATTACACTCATTCCTTCATCATTTATTTATTAATATGCATAAATCATTTTTTGTTTTGAGAATTCTGAATATTCTGCGAGAAAGAAAGAGTTTTACATAAGTTATTCATTTGAACCAAATCTGTAAGGAATAATTCATTTTCCACTTGGCTAGTTACCTTAGGGGTCAGGATAGCCCAGTGGTAACGTGCTGAACTCTGGACCGGTATTTCCGGTGTTCAATACCCACTCTGACCCTAGACTTATTCTCGCGGGAGGTGAATAAATCTGATCACCTCGTCCGTCTTGGAGAGGACGTTAAGCCATTGGTTTTGAGGTTGTACGGTGTCAGGCGCTCGTTAAAGTTCCCTACTCTAAATACACTTGAGTCAGGCAAAACTTACGACTCACAATGTAGAATTCATCTTTATTATGTGGGTTCACAAAGAGCCAATGTTCAACCTATGTATGTTCCCTTGTGAGACTGCCGCTGCAAGCTAAACTTGCAAGCGTGTGTAGACAGGTATATCGTACACCCCCTCGCCCCCTCACACACACGGACCACAAACATACACGCTAATTTGAGGAAATTATAGTAGATTTGTGATGAAAACATACAGTTCGTTCCCAGATTCTACAAATGTATTACATGTGTTATCATGTAAGCATAAGTGTTTCTGATATACATATAAGAGAAAAAAATAGAGCAGATAATTGCCTAAAATCAATATTTCATTTTAAATTGATTCTTGTCTTACCTTATAATCTGTGACCAGGCGCCTATGCGGCAACATTGTTGGTCTCTAACCGTACCTGTACCAGTGCGCTTGGTTTCCCTCTCTAATCTCTCCTGAAAAATAAAAGCGAATTAAACGACAGTTTACAAACGTTTACCAATACCATAAAAATCCGTCATACCTCGTGTGACTTGTTAGAGCAGGGTTGGGCAATCCCAGTATCCATGGTGCGCCATCTCTTGTAATCCTCCTTTTCCTGAAGTCTTTTAAGTCATAAATCTGAGAACAATATGGACAGGTGGTGGGTGGTATTATTGCAGTTCTTTGAAGAATGGGTGAAATGACTACGTTTGAAATAACGAAGAACTGAGATATATTTCTCAACTCAGGAGACATTCCACAACATTTTCAAACCATGTACTTCCAACTTTGCAAAGAGAGTAGGACGAACCTGTAATACAGGGTGACCCAAAAATACGGGACCGTAAACGGTGTCCAGTGTACACTTTATGTGATATCTCCTTTATTTATTCACTTCAAGAGTGAGCTCCAGACCCTCTACCCGTCGCTCATGAGCAAGTTCTGGTTCCAGCAGGACCTCAAACCTGTCCCAAGATTGGCTGAAAGAGAACTTCAGAGGTCGAGTGATCAGTATCAAGACTGATTTTGAGTGGGCATCCCATAATCCGGACCAAAATTTTCTCTTTGCGGCTATCTTAAGGCCAGAGTCTACGCAGGGAAACCCAGAACCATCACGGAACTCAAGGAAGCCATTAGGAAGGAGATGAGAGCCATTACCAATTCAGTCTGTAAGAGCGTCATGGACAACTTCGTGGTGAGCCTCAAGAAATGCACGCAGCTAAATGGAGGCCATCTAGAACACATGCTGTAGAACGGAGAAAAAAAGGCCAAAGACACTAGTGTTTTGATGTTTTGAATATAATAAACTAGTTATGACCGAAGTTTCATTTCATTCGGACAAAACACTAAGAAACGGGGCCTAATTAGAGTTGGGGCCCGTTTTTTTTGGGTCACCCTGTATAAGACGCCGACCTCTGCTTCTCTGTACGTCCATGTTTCTGTTTGAAGCACTTGGCTTGTTTACAATGTATTTGAATTTATTATCAATATTGTCTTGTGCAAATAACTCCGAATTCTGTTCTTTCATTCTCTTGTAGGCATTCTTCATGTTTACTTCCTCAGGAATGTCGTACATAATAATTCGGGGCCAGAATTTCTTAAATGGCTCTCCGGTAAGCATTTTTTATTTATTTCTTTTCATAATTCATCAATGCCATCTTTAAGGTTTGATTCTATTATAACTTTTTCTTTTGAGACTGCTGTCATCTTTTGAACTCCGACCTCAAGTCCACAAGGCTCAATGTTTCCTTTGATTTTGTAGTTGTAGTGAAGAAGTAAGAGGTATTTGACCCAACTCTAGGACACAAACGAACAATCTGCTCCCTAGTGTATACTGCTACAAATAGTAGCAATATACAAAAAACATGATATTCAGATTAACACAACTTGGGTTCAAACTTCTTCCTTCCCTCATCTTTAGTGCTGGTGCAAAAGAGAAAATTTCACGAAATTTTTTTTGTGAATACTGCAATTATTTGTTGTGTTATATTTACTAATCTTATTAAAAACCTACAAACTTCGGGTCCACTAAAACAAAGTTACTAGCTTCCTTTATATAAATATTTAAAAATTAGCTTTTGATTCCACAATGAAAAACTTGTCTTTGAGATAAGGAAAAGTAGCTAGTTCATACCAAACGAAGACATCAGTGCAGCCATACCTGAAACAAAAAAAAGGATTAGAACAAGCAAAGACGTGAAGCTTCACTCCGAAGTACAACAGTGACATCTTCATTGTTTGATTACATGTTATGGTATCACTAATGATGCTTTGCTACTTGAATATTTGATATTTCAAACAATGTCAGGTATAAATTAGTTTACAGTAGTACACATTGCTGTCTCAAGATGACTTGCTTAGCTCTTCTGTAAGCATTGTCGCAAGTACATCCCTTTGAGGTTTAATCTTTTATAAATAAGGTATTAAACAATACCTTATTTGAAGAAATAGTATCAAACAATAAGTTTGAAAAACATCTACGCGAGGTAATAGGTACCTTCTATTTACTTCATTCTAAATATGATTTTGAATCTAAATATGTTATTAAATATAAATAACAATTATTTAAGAATAATAATGGTTCCAAGCCTATACTATATGTATATAAGCTATAACTGCCAGTATATTTTTTCTTTTCAATTTCTCGAGGTTTTATCAAGTGCTAGCTAATATTCAAACACCTATAGTTGAGGTTTCGTATATCTTCGTAAACATACCCTGAGCCTAGAGCAATAACCGATTATATTACCAAAATATGAAACAATAAAACGTAGCACTTCAACTACATGAGGACAAGGGATGTCGAAATATCCTAGTGACTGGTGTCTCAGAAGTTCCGTGTTATATTCTTTATGATAAAAATGTCTCCAGTCCAATCGAACAATCTATTTTTCATATATATATCCTTAATGAAGCTGATTTATCATCGTTATTAATTACTAACACAATTCAATAATGATTAACACGTATAACACTGTTCTTGTGACTTACTTGTATGTTTAATAAAGTTTGATAACATTAGCTGTTATAAATTCATTTAGCATAACTCATTATCGAATAGTTAAATAAGTTAAAATCAAAAGAAATGTTTCAATTTAAATATCAATAACTGCTAAATTCATACAATCTACTCGTATAACTATTCTAAAATAAAGGTAGGTATCACAGAAAGTAAAGAAACACACATACAGATTAAAATTTTCGGGCAATCAGTCTTCAGGAGAAAAGAGAAAGGTAGACCAAGCACGTTGTAGACGCAAACATCTGTAAGTGTGTTTCTTTACTTTCTGTGCTACCTATCTTCAATTTTCAACTGTTATTGTGTCCAGTTTGGATCGTCTTTCCGTTTATCAAGTGTATTCTAAAATAAATAATTACAACAAATAAAAGTATCTTCCTAAATTAAGTATGTTTGAAATTTATTGCCATTAAAGTTATTCCTTTCATATTTTAGACATTTAATCATACACAGAATCAATATAACTCAACACAACAAAAAAAAAACCTGAAAAAACTGAGAAATTAAAAATGATTGTCAAAAGTTGTAATTTATTTTATCTAATTTAAACAAATAATTTAAGAGACTATACACTCACATTTCATTTTCTTTCAAAAACTAAATAAATTTGATTGAAACACTGGTATAGATATCATCCACAATATTTAACATTTCTTCAGTCAGAATTATAAATTACAATATAGTAATGAACTAAAAGGTCAAAAGTGTACCAAGTATTGATATGACTATCCAAAGTCTAAATATGTATAATTCATTTTAATTACTTTTAAATATTATTCTTATTCTCAAGGAAATAGAGAAATCATTGTTATTAATAAAATAATTCTGAAATGTGTAATATTAAGTAAATTAGACTAACATTTTTATAAGAAATTCATATCACTGAATGAATCTGGGAGCTAAATTTATTTGATAAATACAGCATGTGTTTTATATTTGTTGATATATTTTAATTAAAATGTTCTTTCAAAATTTGAAGAAACACGAATACATTTAAAATGTTGATATATATTACATGTGAAAAGAAAAATAACAGTTTAACCAGTAAGGACGCTAATCTAGATTTCAAGCAGCCATATTGTTAGAAGATAATCTCTTAAGTATTTAGCTTATTATTTTCATTCATTATTAATATTAATCAAATTAAACAACAATAATAAATACTTAAACATCTGAGAACCTTTTCGTACTTACTATTTGAAGTGATTTTAAAGTTAATATTTTCCTTGAGAGAATAATTTCTCATATTTTTGAGGAATAATTCAAACACTACAGACGCCTAATTTAACTGCCCAATGGTAGCCAAAGCAAGTATTAAGCCCGTCACTCAAAGCAAGGCCATATAAATTATTTCCTACACAGTGTTACCTACTCTTTTAAAAGAACTATTTAATAAGATCTCTTCAAAAATAATCTGAAGTGCCCTACACTCAACATTCACTATTGTTAAATAAAAATGAAGAAGTCTAGCTTCAAAAAAAGAAGAGAAAACAAAACGATAGAAAAATGTAACGGTTCAGAAATATACATTAAAAATCAGATTCAAATGAGTAATAGCAATGATAATAAATCTCTTCCTGAAAAATCACTTTTCTAATATTAGAATACTAATTACAACATCTAAAATTAACAACTCAAAAAGCAGGTCTCAATAAAATACCTGAATCTAAAATAAATATACAATAAATGAAGAGAAAATATAAAAATTATAAAAAATAATTATTATAAAAGACAGAAAGGCAAGTAATATTTTTATTACCATGACAACTAATTAAAGAAACTCCAACTGCACAATTATCTGAATACACAAATATGTACAATGAGTGAATATGTAGTGTATGATAGTAATTACGGAGTTGATTTAAATGCTGGAATACTCTGCATACATGATGTACGTATAACAGATGTATTAGAGGAACACACAATCTTTAGCAAGTGTCAAAGTTTATTCAAATCAACGACTTTTTTAATACATGATGTAAACGCGATTGTCATGATTTGTACAATACTGCCATTTACCATTAGGAAAAAAAAAATCATTTAACTGAGAACATGGCAGATAAATAAAAAAAAAAACGGCCTTTAATGTCTACTTCTCAAGGTACAGTGGTAATATGAAAGTGAATTACTATCAAGTCAACTATTTAACAACTGTTTTAGACTGTAATAAATCTGGTACATTAACTATATAAATTTTGAGACATTCATAAAGGTAAAAATAATTTTTAAAAAGGTGAATTTCTCTTAAAAATGTAAAATGTATACTTGTATTATTCACTTACTTCATAATGTTTTCACACAAGTAATGGACAGTGACAGAAGAAAAAAACTAATTGAAGGAACGGCAGACTGACAGGAAGTCGTGACTGGCAGCCATGACTCATTACCTAGAAAAAAGAGTGGGGGGTTGTTTGATCTCACATTCGCCTTCATTTAATGGCTTCTAGGAATAAGCCCAACCGATTCCATGCACTGGGCCTCATATTAACCAGTGCTAACAGAAGAAATAATTGTAAATTATCAGTTGACCATGTTAGAAAAACTTTGTCTCCCTAACTTTAATTCCTGCGTTAGATGAAGGAATCCTTAATCCCTTTCCTGCCTGTTCATTAGTAAGGCTTGAACATTGCTCGTTCACAAAACCATTTATTCTAAATAGATACTACAGCTTGAACTCTGGAAAACACCACCTTGTCAATAAGCTGAAATAAGCAATATATTCATGTATGCAAATGAAATTAAAATCAACTAACAATACCTAATTGGTGCACTTGTATATTTTCAAAAAAACATGTGTGTGTAGTTAGCCAAACACAGCTTAAAAGTTCATAACTTTGCTTCATCGTTGAATATCTCAGTTAGTATGAAATGTAAAGGAAACTTGAAATGAGTCAGTTCTAAGCATTGTACAGACAAAACCTTTCTTTTATTTATCTAGATATACTTGTGCTACTGTCAACAGCGAGCACGCAAGCTACTAAGCTACTCTGGTTCCATCCATATCTTACTTTATTACCAGTGTTTATATTACGCAAATATTAAATTAAAAAAAATGTTTTTATTGTATTTATTTATAATACATTTGCACTACTGTTATCGGCGAGCACGCAAGCCACTGGGCTACTCTGGTCCCATACCTTACTTTATTACCAGTGTTTTTATTAAGCAAATATTAAATTAACAAAAAATTTACAGTTATGTTTAATACATAGCAAATGTACCCGTCTCAGACGGAATCAAAAGTTCTATTATACTTGGTATTCCAAAATGTCATTAGAAATTATAGAACAGTAGAAAATACCATTATTAGTGCAGTGTTAAACAAATGCCTCTGTATACACTACATTAGCAGTCTGCCCTTCAGATTCATGGCAGAACAAACAGTTGGAACCTCTGACTCTTGAGCAAATAAACTACAGTTGACCATGTGAGAAAAACTTGGTCTCGCTAACTTGAATTCCTGCGTTAGATAAAGTTTCCCCTTGCGACGTTAACTAATAATGGTATTTTCTACTGTTCTATAATTTCTAATGAGATTTTGGAATACCAAAAAAACGGTACTTTTGATTCCATCAAAGACGGGTACGTTTGCTATGTATTATTAACTGTAAACTATTTTTTAATTTAATATTTGCTTAATAAAAACACTGGTAATAATGTAAGGTATGGGACCAGAGTAGCCCAGTGGCTTGCGTGATCGCCGATGACAGTAGTAGAAATGTATTATAAATAAATGAAACAACAAATATTTTTTTGAATTTAAAATGTGAATATTATAAAAAATGGTAATAAAGTAAAGGGATCTAGCCAGGGAGCCAGTAGCTTGCTTGCTCGCCGATGACAGTAGTGCAAATGAATTATAAATAAATACAATAAAAACATTTTTTTTTTAATGTAATATTTCCATAATATTAACACTGGTAATAAAGTAAGGTATCGAACCAGAGCAGCCCAGTTAAGCTGGGCCAATAATTTGGTGATATTAAGATATAACACCAAAACATATGTGCGATAACACTACACAATATGGAATTTAGTAAAGAATACCAAGACATACAAAAGACTTTGATAGTGATGTAAAAGAAGCAGAGTATAAACATTACTAGGGACTAGTATTAAGTATGTGAACTGTGAAGTATGTGACAGCCCTTGGAACTATTTGTAAAAATAAATAACTATTGAAAATGATTAGTACAATATAAATTATTTATTGTTGAAATTAATCTTGACATAATTTTCAAGGTTCAGTAAAGCTGTGTTAGTGTTTTATTGAAACTTTTGAGATCCCTTGACAAATAATAATAGGTCTGGTAGTGGACTTTGCTTTAATATCAGTAATGGCAGACAGGAAGAGGAACTTTTCCCGCCACTTTTTTAACCAACCACAGTCACCCAAATCCCCCACCCCAACCACCCACGCAATCTAGACTGGAGATCAAACACTCCAAACAATTCTAACAAATATGATTTGCATTTATAGTTGTTACAATTTTATTCTTTCTGTATATCGTTTTAAACCTTTCGAATATCATCAAATTTCTTTAATTAAAATTGTTTAATAAAACAATTCTTCAAGGTATTCTGTTTAACGAAAAACAAGTTGAGTTTCGACTTTTCACAACTAAATTGTCTCTTGCAATAATTTTTTTAAAATTAATTTTTCTAAGGTTAGCAATTGAGGGAAAATGTTTGTTTCTGTTATCATTCGGTATTATGGTTTTCATTATGATGCGTATAACAGAATAACTAGTATTGTGTAAAAAAAAACTTCCAGAATCAATCGAAAGTCAGAATTAAACAAAATTAAACTTTATAGTTATTGAAAAACAATATTGTTAATAGTTGTACATTAATCGTTATCAATTGATAAATGAATAACATACATCAATATACTGAAATTGGTTTTTATATTGTTGTACTGGTGTGCCTATGTTAAATCTATCATAATCGATCAAAAACGTTCAAATCTACGTACAAATCGATATAGAATTTTTACACTGTAATTGATTAATAAACTCAGGAAATAAACTGTCTTTTAAATATAAAATAAGTATTAGAAAATGTGTTAAATAAAACATTTTAGTGTACGCTGACATGTCTCTGCAAGCCTCGCCTTCCGAAGTCTCTATGTGACCCCAAAGCTCTCACAGTTTTGATTCATTGTCGGCTTTGCTTGATCATGATTGCCACCTACCGAATATATAGGGGCCAGTGTAGCTCAGTGGTTAGCGCATTCGCTTCTGAACTGATAGGTCTTGGGTTTCGATACCCACTCTGGACCTCGATTTATTCACATGGGAGGTGAATAAATCTGAGCACGTCGTCCCTCGGAGAGCACGTTAAGCCGTCGGTCTCGAGCCTGCACGATATCAGGTACTCGTTTAAGATCCCCAACTGTAAATGCATTTGATTTATGCAAAATTTAGGACTCCCAATCTAGAATCAACAACCAAATATGACTCGCCCATTTCAAAAACCAAATGTGTGCCAAATAATAAATGAGGCACAATTTGCGCCCCTATAACTGCCCTACAAGCTTAAAGCCTTATAAGTGTAGGCATTTAGAAAACAAACAACCTACTGAATATAAATACCACCAACATTAATTTATACTGTTTGCTATTTAACCATAGTGGCTCATGTCTGTAGTAACATCACTATTCCAATGTTGACAACATACAAACAAAATAAAATCTATACTTTGTTTTGCAATCTTATTATAAAAATACTCAATAACCTTCTACGAGAGACTTCACTACGTGTCTTAAATACTTCATTTGACAAGTAAAGGTTACTGCATACTGAACTGCCAGATTAGAGATAAACACGTTGAAATAAAACTTCGAATGAACTACGAATGATATACTCGTATATTTATCTGTTTCAAATCGTTCTTTCATATCAAATATATTAACAGTAATAATATTGATAAAAATATACTAAGAATGATAATTATTCTCTTTCTAAAAGTTTGATCTATATAGGTAAGAAAATTGACTAAGATCTTTCAACTACAACAATTGTTCTTCATCAGAGTCAAAGATAGTGACAAGAACACTTGTTTTGGTTGAAAGATCTTAAACCATATTTCTGATTTCTTACTGCAGTTTGGACGATGATTTTTCATTCACGTGTTTGATGTGAAATATTGATATATACACAAAAAGTTTCTTTTCTTTTCACACAATGTTGTTAATTTTGTAAAATTGTTAATTCTGAAGATGGTGAATAAAGGCACCGAAACATATCAAATATATAGACTGCAAAAGTACGGTAATCTAATCTTTGAATTCAATAAGAAAGTGTTACAAAGTTTGGAAAACAAAATAAAACCAAGCTACATGGAGTGACATCAGAAATAACGTTTTAGATTATGTATTATCTTAGTTCGTGTTCCTGCGTTGTTCTACAATATAGTTTTAACGTCTGTTGAATACTGTGATTGGTTGTTATATTGGTTTCAGTTCTATTATCTTAAGGATTCAGCAATATTTAGTCTATTGTGTTCATTTTTCATGGTATCAATATTTCATGTTTTTCACCAGCATTTCTCTAGTTAAAACACTGAAGTATCATACCATGAAAATGATCACAATAGACAAAAAATTGCTGAAGTCCTTAAGATAATAGAACTGAAACCAAACGAACAACCAATCCACAGGATTCAACAGGACGTTAAAACTATATTGTAGAACAACGCAGGAACACGAACCAAGAGTAGAAGACCCAACAATGGAAGGAACCTTGAGACAATTATGAAGTTTAAAGTGGTACACCTGATTATGACAGGTGGCTAAAACTGCTTCAAACTAAATGTTTATTTTTGTGATAGAACTATTTCTGGATGTTATTGAAGATTATAATGTTAATTAAGAAAAGTATAGTGTAAATAGTTGTAGTTAGTAGTGATAAGTTGTTTTTTTTTATTTCATATGAATATGATTAACTCTGAAGATGGTCAAGGAGACCGAAACATGTCAGTGATAAAGAATAAAGCATTTGGAGAACTTGTATATTTAGTACCAAAAATAATTAATACAAATGTGAGAAAACTTGAAAGATGGAGAATGAAATTTATTCATGCCACAGTACAAAGGTCGTTCAACAAAACATGTATAAAAGAAGGATTGCTCCCCAAAATTTACAAATATATATATATATAGTTCAATATAGACAAAGAAACATAGAGAAATCAAAAGAACACACTACAGTCTCTAATTTCGGTTAACCGTCTTCAGGAGAGATAAGAGAGGGAAACCAAGCGCACTGGTTTCCCTCTCTTATCTCTCCTGAAGACGGTTCAAACCGAAAATTAGAGACTGTAAGTGTGTTCTTTTGATTTCTCTAGTTTCTTGGTCTATATTGAACTATATTTGTCCGTTTTGGATCATATTTCCCAACGAAAAAGTATATATATATATATATATTAGTGTATTTGGGGAGCAGGCCTTCATCTATACAAGTTTTGTTAAAACCTATGCCTATTTCCAATTTCACCTCATTTTCGGTTAATTTTTCCATTCTTCTGAGTTCTGGCTTCCGAGAGTTCGGGACTAGATATATCAGTTTTCCATAATTTTTATTTTGTACACCAACATGTTTTCGGTCCACATCGACCATTTTCAAGGTTATTTTTACACCATTAAATTATACAAACTACATAACAATAAAAACTTAACATTGATACTGATCTATTAAAATATATTACTAAATAATTATAGTAAGTTACTAAACAAAACAAAGATAGCTAAAAAACACACGGGGGTAACAGTCATAATCAGTGAAGGTTGTAGCAAGTATCCGCAGGGTGAGTTTCCCCAGGATTCTGGTTACCTTCCTACAGCCGTTTGTGCTTGGGAGGTATTGGATTGTGTGTGACATCATCCAATTATATATTGTATGAAATTATATATATAATATATATATATAATATATATATATAAATAAAGATTTCGTATAAACACGTGAAATAACAATCAATGATCAAACCACACTAAGAAAATGGGAAAGCAAGACTAAGATCTTTCAACCGTAACAAGCGATCTTCGTCAGAGTCAAAAACCCAACTGAAAACCCACCCAAACAGTTGGGTTTTTGACTCTGACGAAGACCGCTTGTTACGGTTGAAAGACCTTAGTCTTGCTTTCCCATTTTTTTATTGTGGTTTGATCATTTATATATATACTCGTAGTACCCAACCATACCAAGACACGCCAGATGATGTCACACATTGGGCCATTTCAGTCACTAACACAACCTGACTGATTCCCTAAACCAGATGTTGCAACCTGTTATGAAGTAATGTTTAGTTTATCAAGTGTAATAGTTTTTTTTTATTTTATTCTATATGTGATAATTAATTATGTTAATAACATTTTCCTGACGATGGTGATTGTAGCACTGAAACATGTCGAAGAATAAATTCAATGAAAATAAATATGGAGAGTTAATTCATGAGATAAGAAACCCTGCCATCATACAGGCGGAACAGAATGCGGAGAAGCTACAAATATTGGAAGCCCTGTACATAAAGGAAAGGAACCCCTCTATAAACCTCCAGGTCAAGGAGGTCCAATCAGAGCAGCAGCCTTAACCCTGCGCTCTGATTGGTTCGAATTAGTCAACCTGATTGGCATTTAAGCTCTTAACTACAAGGCATGCTCTACCTGATGATGACCAACGTTTCTATGGTCGAAAGCTTGTAAAATATTGACGATGTCTCTAGGACAGATGCTATGGCAACTGCAGCCTGAAGAAAGAAAAATCGCCCGAAGGATCGAGGCCACCAGCGTAAAGTTAGTGAGTGCAGAAGCTGCTGCAAATTTTAACAATATATATATATATATATATATATATATATCATTCGCGCTCCGTTCTTCGACGTGGGGAGATCTCTCTCACTTCGTCCTCTCTACTAGTCTACTCTCCTGATGACGAACAACAGTTCGAAATATTGAATTCTGTAAGTTTTCTTTGTATTCTCTTTTCTGTGTCGTGCTTTGTGTAATTTAAATTTTTATATATATATATATATATATATATATATATATTATTTATTTACTTGCCGTTGCGTCTACAACGTGCTTGGTCTCCCATTCTCTTTTCTCCTGAAGACGGATTACCCGAAAATTTGAGTCTGTAAGTGTGTTTCCCTACTTTGTGTGTTGCTCTTTGTTAATCTCGAACTCGTGTATATATATTATATATATATATATATTTATATATATATATATAATTAAAAGAAACGGTCCAGCGGACTTTTTAAATAAAATAAATTAAAAACGAAGGAAACACACAGAAAGACACAGACATAACTCACATCGATATTTCGATGTGAGTTATGTCTGTGTCTTTCCTTCGTTTTGAATTTATTATATATATATATTTGTGTATGATGGCAGCAAATCCTCACGTAAACATGTTTCATTAAAGCCTCATTTTAAATTTAAACCTCGTCGTTAACACAGAGGCTGCTGTTTACTTTAATGAAACATATAATATAAATATATTATATATATATATATAAAGATTTCACATAAACACGTGAAACAACAATCAATGATCAAACAACAATAAGAAATGAGAAAACAAGACTAAGATCTTTTAACCGAAACAAGTCTTCGTCAGAGTCAAAAACCGAACTGAAACACTAGATGCAGAAAACATCTAGTTAGGGGTTGAGAAGAGTGGGAGGGAAGAGTGGTATTTAAAAAGAGTGAAAGCGCAGGAAAGGACTAATGTCAAGAAAGGGATGTTTGGGGAAACAAAGGAATACAGTAAGAAAGAGCAAAAAACTATCCGCTAGCTGTCAACCCTCTTAGAAGTGGCTATTGCCCTCTTAACGAAAGTATCATGTTTGAAGAGACCGTTACTAATGTTTATAATATTAGATCTATTAAATTTAATTAGAGACGATTCAATCATATTTCTTAACAACATTGATTTTTTATAGGTAATAAATTTAGTTGAACTTGTGAATGTAATTGAAGTTTACTGCAGTCTCGGTATTCACGATCTTCAAAACTGAGAGATTTGATACTAGGAACTAACTTCTTGCTAAATATGTTCAACTGAAAAAGGAACTGGCCCAATCCATGTTAGACAAAATCAATAAAATAGATGAATAAATAGATCATTTAAATCAGAATTGATCTACCAGTCTTAAGGTGTGCATGCAAGACTCTGAGTTATCCTGTTCCCATAATTTCCTAAAGATTGACCTGTTGTTATCGTATGAAGAATCATTCAGCTGAAAGAATACTTATTAATTCTTAGAGTCCTGTATTAGTCAAGTGATTCTGGTTGTAGTTTAGGTTACTTACCGGGTGCAAAGGGAAAACTTCACCAGTTGAATAATAACTTCAATATCACAATCATTTAATAATCATTATTCACCATCGAATAACTCTCTAAGAATTATGCCATAGAATTCTCAAGACATCCTAATCGAATAAATGATTTCATAGTTAAAAGAGTGAAAGTGCAGGAAAGGACAATAGTCCAGGGAGGGATGTTTGGGGAAACAAAGGAGTACAGTAAAAAAGAGTAAAAAACTATCCGCTATCTGTCACCCTCTTAGAAGAGACTATTGCCCTCGTAACGAAAGTATCCAGTTTGAAGAGGCCGTTACTTAATAATAATAATAATAATATTTAGATGAATCAGCAAAACATATTCAAGCCAGTTTTATTTTGTTGACGAAAATGATTTTCACATTTACAATGATTATATACAAATGGATTGAATTAACGTGTAACAATGACAGGCAACGAATGTTTACATCGACATCGACCATTGAGTTTAATACTGCTACTGCATTACAGAGATATTTTAAATTAAACAAATTTTGCACAACATGTTGTTTGTTAAAAGATGAAGTGTACAATGAGTCCATTATGCGTTTCATTTCTCATATCAGTTAAGCTAAGCCATCTCCAACCTAAGGTTGGAGGAACATAAATATAGATATAAAAAATCATTAACTGTGCAATCTGTTATAGTGTGGTATTTTACTCATGTTAGGAAAAGTATTAAGTCTCTACACAAAAACGTTTATTGCAAGAAACTAAACAACACGTTTCGAACACTGGATGTTCTTTTTCATTAAATTAATTAATGAATAGGGGTATTCATTTTAATTAATTCGCCACTGTGTTCCCAAAGCTCTTAAATGCATATATATTTTTTTCTAGATGTAACTTGAAGAAGAACATCAAGTGTTCGAAACTCGTTGTTTAGTTTCTTGTAATAAACGTTTTTGTGTAGAGGCTTAATACATTTCCTAACGTATTATATCAAAATAATTCCAAGAAATGATAAAAATGTCATTACTTAAGGTCTGAAAATTAATCACCTTGTACTTATAGTATTACAATAGAATTGTATTCATTATAATATTTCATTATATAAAATATTTTATAATGAATACAGAAGGAGAAAAAAAAGATAAGTTCTACTCGGCTGGCATAAGTTCCTGTTTGTCAATCGAACAGAACTTACCTTCTTCTTCTCCTGATGACGAAGAGGTCAAAATCCTAAAGTGAGTTGTATGTTGTTTCTACGTGTTCTTTTATTCGAATCTTCATTTCTATTGCAGTTTTTATTACATTATATTACCTTGTTGTGTCATAATAATGTATTACAACGTTGCAACTCATGTTAAATTCTTGTTGTACAGTACAATATATCTTAAAAAACGAGTTACCATATAAATAATTATATACTTATTTATAACTGCTGTTTGCCAGCCGAGCACAATTGATCTTTTTTTTTCTCATTCCTCTAAAGACTACGATATCGAAATATTAAAGTGAGAGTAGTGTGTTGTTGTTACGAGTTCTTTTATTCTAATCTTTGATTTATATTTCTATAAATATACTGAAATAAACTGTGACACATAGAAAGAAAAATAACAAAGGACTCACTTTGCAATATATCTACCGTTATGGTGGTCGTTCTCAGGAGAAGAAGCGAATCAACTCAAATTTATAAATATTTGTATATATATATACATAAAATTATAATTATATATATTTAAGAGTAATATTAAAATGTAAATTGCCTAATGTTTGAAGTTGGTGTTAGATTAAACTGCGAGACCACTCAAAAGACTTGTGTTTTGGTATTAACTATATATTAGCGGATATATACATTGTGGATCAAGTACATCTATAATATAAAAACAAAAATGGTATAAACATTTTTGAAGTTATATATATAAAGAAGAAAATAACAACTACGCTATGGGGCCCATTTTTGTGTAAAATATCACTTGATTCTGGACCGAAGCATGGTAACAATCAATGCTAACACACTCACCCACCCACCCACACAGACACACACGCAGACATAACCGAAAAGACTTAATAAAACGACTCTTGGGAACTCAAAAGATGTAAATCCGTCAAAATCTCGAGATCGAATTTCTTCACGATCACTATACTTTACTTATATTAAAGTAACAATTGATTTATTTATTATTTTAGCATGAAATAAAATAAATGATTTTATACTAATAACCATATGTTACATATACATTGTATAAATATTAACTGTAATTTAAATAAATATTCCTTTATACTAATGAATGATTTCAACTAATTTCGATTTTCAAACGTGAACATAATTCTCAAAGGAGTGAATTTTACATAAAAAAACATAAAATATTCTTAAAACTGTTGAATACCACTTACTTTATGAAGAAAAAACAACGTGACACGTCAGGCAGGAATGAATGTGAAATACTGAATGGAGAAAAGGACAGCAGCTGACCTTTTCTTAGAATAATGGAGTGGGTGAGGGGAGTTATTTGAAAGTCATTCTTTACCAACAGACGCCATTAAATCTGTCACAACACTTCCCACTTCATTACTTCTAGCAAACAAGCACACGACTGATATGTTCAACTCGACACAAATTAAAACCCCCATAACGTGTTTATTTTACTAACATCAACTACAAAAATAAAAATTCATATCTAGTAGAGTTAAAAATAATGATATAAAAGCACTATTATCACATTTCAGACATTAATACGTATTAATTTCAAACTTTCGTATTACACTCATTCCTTCATCATTTATTTATTAATATGCATAAATCATTTTTTGTTTTGAGAATTCTGAATATTCTGCGAGAAAGAAAGAGTTTTACATAAGTTATTCATTTGAACCAAATCTGTAAGGAATAATTCATTTTCCACTTGGCTAGTTACCTTAGGGGTCAGGATAGCCCAGTGGTAACGTGCTGAACTCTGGACCGGTATTTCCGGTGTTCAATACCCACTCTGACCCTAGACTTATTCTCGCGGGAGGTGAATAAATCTGATCACCTCGTCCGTCTTGGAGAGGACGTTAAGCCATTGGTTTTGAGGTTGTACGGTGTCAGGCGCTCGTTAAAGTTCCCTACTCTAAATACACTTGAGTCAGGCAAAACTTACGACTCACAATGTAGAATTCATCTTTATTATGTGGGTTCACAAAGAGCCAATGTTCAACCTATGTATGTTCCCTTGTGAGACTGCCGCTGCAAGCTAAACTTGCAAGCGTGTGTAGACAGGTATATCGTACACCCCCTCGCCCCCTCACACACACGGACCACAAACATACACGCTAATTTGAGGAAATTATAGTAGATTTGTGATGAAAACATACAGTTCGTTCCCAGATTCTACAAATGTATTACATGTGTTATCATGTAAGCATAAGTGTTTCTGATATACATATAAGAGAAAAAAATAGAGCAGATAATTGCCTAAAATCAATATTTCATTTTAAATTGATTCTTGTCTTACCTTATAATCTGTGACCAGGCGCCTATGCGGCAACATTGTTGGTCTCTAACCGTACCTGTACCAGTGCGCTTGGTTTCCCTCTCTAATCTCTCCTGAAAAATAAAAGCGAATTAAACGACAGTTTACAAACGTTTACCAATACCATAAAAATCCGTCATACCTCGTGTGACTTGTTAGAGCAGGGTTGGGCAATCCCAGTATCCATGGTGCGCCATCTCTTGTAATCCTCCTTTTCCTGAAGTCTTTTAAGTCATAAATCTGAGAACAATATGGACAGGTGGTGGGTGGTATTATTGCAGTTCTTTGAAGAATGGGTGAAATGACTACGTTTGAAATAACGAAGAACTGAGATATATTTCTCAACTCAGGAGACATTCCACAACATTTTCAAACCATGTACTTCCAACTTTGCAAAGAGAGTAGGACGAACCTGTAATACAGGGTGACCCAAAAATACGGGACCGTAAACGGTGTCCAGTGTACACTTTATGTGATATCTCCTTTATTTATTCACTTCAAGAGTGAGCTCCAGACCCTCTACCCGTCGCTCATGAGCAAGTTCTGGTTCCAGCAGGACCTCAAACCTGTCCCAAGATTGGCTGAAAGAGAACTTCAGAGGTCGAGTGATCAGTATCAAGACTGATTTTGAGTGGGCATCCCATAATCCGGACCAAAATTTTCTCTTTGCGGCTATCTTAAGGCCAGAGTCTACGCAGGGAAACCCAGAACCATCACGGAACTCAAGGAAGCCATTAGGAAGGAGATGAGAGCCATTACCAATTCAGTCTGTAAGAGCGTCATGGACAACTTCGTGGTGAGCCTCAAGAAATGCACGCAGCTAAATGGAGGCCATCTAGAACACATGCTGTAGAACGGAGAAAAAAAGGCCAAAGACACTAGTGTTTTGATGTTTTGAATATAATAAACTAGTTATGACCGAAGTTTCATTTCATTCGGACAAAACACTAAGAAACGGGGCCTAATTAGAGTTGGGGCCCGTTTTTTTTGGGTCACCCTGTATAAGACGCCGACCTCTGCTTCTCTGTACGTCCATGTTTCTGTTTGAAGCACTTGGCTTGTTTACAATGTATTTGAATTTATTATCAATATTGTCTTGTGCAAATAACTCCGAATTCTGTTCTTTCATTCTCTTGTAGGCATTCTTCATGTTTACTTCCTCAGGAATGTCGTACATAATAATTCGGGGCCAGAATTTCTTAAATGGCTCTCCGGTAAGCATTTTTTATTTATTTCTTTTCATAATTCATCAATGCCATCTTTAAGGTTTGATTCTATTATAACTTTTTCTTTTGAGACTGCTGTCATCTTTTGAACTCCGACCTCAAGTCCACAAGGCTCAATGTTTCCTTTGATTTTGTAGTTGTAGTGAAGAAGTAAGAGGTATTTGACCCAACTCTAGGACACAAACGAACAATCTGCTCCCTAGTGTATACTGCTACAAATAGTAGCAATATACAAAAAACATGATATTCAGATTAACACAACTTGGGTTCAAACTTCTTCCTTCCCTCATCTTTAGTGCTGGTGCAAAAGAGAAAATTTCACGAAATTTTTTTTGTGAATACTGCAATTATTTGTTGTGTTATATTTACTAATCTTATTAAAAACCTACAAACTTCGGGTCCACTAAAACAAAGTTACTAGCTTCCTTTATATAAATATTTAAAAATTAGCTTTTGATTCCACAATGAAAAACTTGTCTTTGAGATAAGGAAAAGTAGCTAGTTCATACCAAACGAAGACATCAGTGCAGCCATACCTGAAACAAAAAAAAGGATTAGAACAAGCAAAGACGTGAAGCTTCACTCCGAAGTACAACAGTGACATCTTCATTGTTTGATTACATGTTATGGTATCACTAATGATGCTTTGCTACTTGAATATTTGATATTTCAAACAATGTCAGGTATAAATTAGTTTACAGTAGTACACATTGCTGTCTCAAGATGACTTGCTTAGCTCTTCTGTAAGCATTGTCGCAAGTACATCCCTTTGAGGTTTAATCTTTTATAAATAAGGTATTAAACAATACCTTATTTGAAGAAATAGTATCAAACAATAAGTTTGAAAAACATCTACGCGAGGTAATAGGTACCTTCTATTTACTTCATTCTAAATATGATTTTGAATCTAAATATGTTATTAAATATAAATAACAATTATTTAAGAATAATAATGGTTCCAAGCCTATACTATATGTATATAAGCTATAACTGCCAGTATATTTTTTCTTTTCAATTTCTCGAGGTTTTATCAAGTGCTAGCTAATATTCAAACACCTATAGTTGAGGTTTCGTATATCTTCGTAAACATACCCTGAGCCTAGAGCAATAACCGATTATATTACCAAAATATGAAACAATAAAACGTAGCACTTCAACTACATGAGGACAAGGGATGTCGAAATATCCTAGTGACTGGTGTCTCAGAAGTTCCGTGTTATATTCTTTATGATAAAAATGTCTCCAGTCCAATCGAACAATCTATTTTTCATATATATATCCTTAATGAAGCTGATTTATCATCGTTATTAATTACTAACACAATTCAATAATGATTAACACGTATAACACTGTTCTTGTGACTTACTTGTATGTTTAATAAAGTTTGATAACATTAGCTGTTATAAATTCATTTAGCATAACTCATTATCGAATAGTTAAATAAGTTAAAATCAAAAGAAATGTTTCAATTTAAATATCAATAACTGCTAAATTCATACAATCTACTCGTATAACTATTCTAAAATAAAGGTAGGTATCACAGAAAGTAAAGAAACACACATACAGATTAAAATTTTCGGGCAATCAGTCTTCAGGAGAAAAGAGAAAGGTAGACCAAGCACGTTGTAGACGCAAACATCTGTAAGTGTGTTTCTTTACTTTCTGTGCTACCTATCTTCAATTTTCAACTGTTATTGTGTCCAGTTTGGATCGTCTTTCCGTTTATCAAGTGTATTCTAAAATAAATAATTACAACAAATAAAAGTATCTTCCTAAATTAAGTATGTTTGAAATTTATTGCCATTAAAGTTATTCCTTTCATATTTTAGACATTTAATCATACACAGAATCAATATAACTCAACACAACAAAAAAAAAACCTGAAAAAACTGAGAAATTAAAAATGATTGTCAAAAGTTGTAATTTATTTTATCTAATTTAAACAAATAATTTAAGAGACTATACACTCACATTTCATTTTCTTTCAAAAACTAAATAAATTTGATTGAAACACTGGTATAGATATCATCCACAATATTTAACATTTCTTCAGTCAGAATTATAAATTACAATATAGTAATGAACTAAAAGGTCAAAAGTGTACCAAGTATTGATATGACTATCCAAAGTCTAAATATGTATAATTCATTTTAATTACTTTTAAATATTATTCTTATTCTCAAGGAAATAGAGAAATCATTGTTATTAATAAAATAATTCTGAAATGTGTAATATTAAGTAAATTAGACTAACATTTTTATAAGAAATTCATATCACTGAATGAATCTGGGAGCTAAATTTATTTGATAAATACAGCATGTGTTTTATATTTGTTGATATATTTTAATTAAAATGTTCTTTCAAAATTTGAAGAAACACGAATACATTTAAAATGTTGATATATATTACATGTGAAAAGAAAAATAACAGTTTAACCAGTAAGGACGCTAATCTAGATTTCAAGCAGCCATATTGTTAGAAGATAATCTCTTAAGTATTTAGCTTATTATTTTCATTCATTATTAATATTAATCAAATTAAACAACAATAATAAATACTTAAACATCTGAGAACCTTTTCGTACTTACTATTTGAAGTGATTTTAAAGTTAATATTTTCCTTGAGAGAATAATTTCTCATATTTTTGAGGAATAATTCAAACACTACAGACGCCTAATTTAACTGCCCAATGGTAGCCAAAGCAAGTATTAAGCCCGTCACTCAAAGCAAGGCCATATAAATTATTTCCTACACAGTGTTACCTACTCTTTTAAAAGAACTATTTAATAAGATCTCTTCAAAAATAATCTGAAGTGCCCTACACTCAACATTCACTATTGTTAAATAAAAATGAAGAAGTCTAGCTTCAAAAAAAGAAGAGAAAACAAAACGATAGAAAAATGTAACGGTTCAGAAATATACATTAAAAATCAGATTCAAATGAGTAATAGCAATGATAATAAATCTCTTCCTGAAAAATCACTTTTCTAATATTAGAATACTAATTACAACATCTAAAATTAACAACTCAAAAAGCAGGTCTCAATAAAATACCTGAATCTAAAATAAATATACAATAAATGAGAGAAAATATAAAAATTATAAAAAATTATTATTATAAAAGACAGAAAGGCAAGTAATATTTTTATTACCATGACAACTAATTAAAGAAACTCCAACTGCACAATTATCTGAATACACAAATATGTACAATGAGTGAATATGTAGTGTATGATAGTAATTACGGAGTTGATTTAAATGCTGGAATACTCTGCATACATGATGTACGTATAACAGATGTATTAGAGGAACACACAATCTTTAGCAAGTGTCAAAGTTTATTCAAATCAACGACTTTTTTAATACATGATGTAAACGCGATTGTCATGAATTGTACAATACTGCCATTTACCATTAGGAAAAAAAAAATCATTTAACTGAGAACATGGCAGATAAATAAAAAAAAAAACGGCCTTTAATGTCTACTTCTCAAGGTACAGTGGTAATATGAAAGTGAATTACTATCAAGTCAACTATTTAACAACTGTTTTAGACTGTAATAAATCTGGTACATTAACTATATAAATTTTGAGACATTCATAAAGGTAAAAGTAATTTTTAAAAAGGTGAATTTCTCTTAAAAATGTAAAATGTATACTTGTATTATTCACTTACTTCATAATGTTTTCACACAAGTAATGGACAGTGACAGAAGAAAAAAACTAATTGAAGGAACGGCAGACTGACAGGAAGTCGTGACTGGCAGCCATGACTCATTACCTAGAAAAAAGAGTGGGGGGTTGTTTGATCTCACATTCGCCTTCATTTAATGGCTTCTAGGAATAAGCCCAACCGATTCCATGCACTGGGCCTCATATTAACCAGTGCTAACAGAAGACATAATTGTAAATTATCAGTTGACCATGTGAGAAAAACTTTGTCTCCCTAACTTTAATTCCTGCGTTAGATGAAGGAATCCTTAATCCCTTTCCTGCCTGTTCATTAGTAAGGCTTGAACATTGCTCGTTCACAAAACCATTTATTCTAAATAGATACTACAGCTTGAACTCTGGAAAACACCACCTTGTCAATAAGCTGAAATAAGCAATATATTCATGTATGCAAATGAAATTAAAATCAACTAACAATACCTAATTGGTGCACTTGTATATTTTCAAAATAAACATGTGTGTGTAGTTAGCCAAACACAGCTTAAAAGTTCATAACTTTGCTTCATCGTTGAATATCTCAGTTAGTATGAAATGTAAAGGAACTTGAAATGAGTCAGTTCTAAGCATTGTACAGACAAAACCTTTCTTTTATTTATCTAGATATACTTGTGCTACTGTCAACAGCGAGCACGCAAGCTACTAAGCTACTCTGGTTCCATCCATATCTTACTTTATTACCAGTGTTTATATTACGCAAATATTAAATTAAAAAAAATGTTTTTATTGTATTTATTTATAATACATTTGCACTACTGTTATCGGCGAGCACGCAAGCCACTGGGCTACTCTGGTCCCATACCTTACTTTATTACCAGTGTTTTTATTAAGCAAATATTAAATTAACAAAAAATTTACAGTTATGTTTAATACATAGCAAATGTACCCGTCTCAGACGGAATCAAAAGTTCTATTATACTTGGTATTCCAAAATGTCATTAGAAATTATAGAACAGTAGAAAATACCATTATTAGTGCAGTGTTAAACAAATGCCTCTGTATACACTACATTAGCAGTCTGTCATTCAGATTCATGGCAGAACAAACAGTTGGAACCTCTGACTCTTGAGCAAATAAACTACAGTTGACCATGTGAGAAAAACTTGGTCTCGCTAACTTGAATTCCTGCGTTAGATAAAGTTTCCCCTTGCGACGTTAACTAATAATGGTATTTTCTACTGTTCTATAATTTCTAATGAGATTTTGGAATACCAAAAAAACGGTACTTTTGATTCCGTCAAAGACGGGTACGTAAACTATTTTTTAATTTAATATTTGCTTAATAAAAACACTGGTAATAATGTAAGGTATGGGACCAGAGTAGCCCAGTGGCTTGCGTGATCGCCGATGACAGTAGTAGAAATGTATTATAAATAAATGAAACAACAAATATTTTTTTGAATTTAAAATGTGAATATTATAAAAAATGGTAATAAAGTAAAGGGATCTAGCCAGGGAGCCAGTAGCTTGCTTGCTCGCCGATGACAGTAGTGCAAATGAATTATAAATAAATACAATAAAAACATTTTTTTTTTAATGTAATATTTCCATAATATTAACACTGGTAATAAAGTAAGGTATCGAACCAGAGCAGCCCAGTTAAGCTGGGCCAATAATTTGGTGATATTAAGATATAACACCAAAACATATGTGCGATAACACTACACAATATGGAATTTAGTAAAGAATACCAAGACATACAAAAGACTTTGATAGTGATGTAAAAGAAGCAGAGTATAAACATTACTAGGGACTAGTATTAAGTATGTGAACTGTGAAGTATGTGACAGCCCTTGGAACTATTTGTAAAAATAAATAACTATTGAAAATGATTAGTACAATATAAATTATTTATTGTTGAAATTAATCTTGACATAATTTTCAAGGTTCAGTAAAGCTGTGTTAGTGTTTTATTGAAACTTTTGAGATCCCTTGACAAATAATAATAGGTCTGGTAGTGGACTTTGCTTTAATATCAGTAATGGCAGACAGGAAGAGGAACTTTTCCCGCCACTTTTTTAACCAACCACAGTCACCCAAATCCCCCACCCCAACCACCCACGCAATCTAGACTGGAGATCAAACACTCCAAACAATTCTAACAAATATGATTTGCATTTATAGTTGTTACAATTTTATTCTTTCTGTATATCGTTTTAAACCTTTCGAATATCATCAAATTTCTTTAATTAAAATTGTTTAATAAAACAATTCTTCAAGGTATTCTGTTTAACGAAAAACAAGTTGAGTTTCGACTTTTCACAACTAAATTGTCTCTTGCAATAATTTTTTTAAAATTAATTTTTCTAAGGTTAGCAATTGAGGGAAAATGTTTGTTTCTGTTATCATTCGTTATTATGTTTTTTATTATGATGCGTATAACAGAATAACTAGTATTGTGTAAAAAAAAACTTCCAGAATCAATCGAAAGTCAGAATTAAACACAATTAAACTTTATAGTTATTGAAAAACAATATTGTTAATAGTTGTACATTAATCGTTATCAATTGATAAATGAATAACATACATCAATATACTGAAATTGGTTTTTATATTGTTGTACTGGTGTGCCTATGTTAAATCTATCATAATCGATCAGATACGTTCAAATCTACGTACAAATCGATATAGAATTTTTACACTGTAATTGATTAATAAACTCAGGAAATAAACTGTCTTTTAAATATAAAATAAGTATTAGTAAATGTGTTAAATAAAACATTTTAGTGTACGCTGACATGTCTCTGTGCAAGCCTCGCCTTCCGAAGTCTCTATGTGACCCCAAAGCTCTCACAGTTTTGATTCATTGTCGGCTTTGCTTGATCATGATTGCCACCTACCGAATATATAGGGGCCAGTGTAGCTCAGTGGTTAGCACATTCGCTTCTGAACTGATAGGTCTTGGGTTTCGATACCCACTCTGGACCTCGATTTATTCACATGGGAGGTGAATAAATCTGAGCACGTCGTCCCTCGGAGAGCACGTTAAGCCGTCGGTCTCGAGCCTGCACGATATCAGGTACTCGTTTAAGATCCCCAACTGTAAATGCATTTGATTTATGCAAAATTTAGGACTCCCAATATAGAGTCAACAACCAAATATGACTCGCCCATTTCAAAAACCAAATGTGTGCCAAATAATAAATGAGCCACAATTTGCGCCCCTATAACTGCCCTACAAGGTTAAAGCCTTATAAGTGTAGGCATTTAGAAAACAAACAACCTACTGAATATAAATACCACCAACATTAATTTATACTGTTTGCTATTTAACCATAGTGGCTCATGTCTGTAGTAACATCACTATTCCAATGTTGACAACATACAAACAAAATAAAATCTATACTTTGTTTTGCAATCTTCTTATAAAAATACTCAATAACCTTCTACGAGAGACTTCACTACGTGTCTTAAATACTTCATTTGACAAGTAAAGGTTACTGCATACTGAACTGCCAGATTAGAGATAAACATGTTGAAATAAAACTTCGAATGAACTACGAGTATATTTATCTGTTTCAAATCGTTCTTTCATATCAAATATATTAACAGTAATAACATTGATAAAAATATACTAAGAATGATAATTATTCTCTTTCTAAAAGTTTGATCTATATAGGTAAGAAAATTGACTAAGATCTTTCAACTACAACAATTGTTCTTCATCAGAGTCAAAGATAGTGACAAGAACACTTGTTTTGGTTGAAAGATCTTAAACCATATTTCTGATTTCTTACTGCAGTTTGGACGATGATTTTTCATTCACGTGTTTGATGTGAAATATTGATATATACACAAAAAGTTTCTTTTCTTTTCACACAATGTTGTTAATTTTGTAAAATTGTTAATTCTGAAGATGGTGAATAAAGGCACCGAAACATATCAAATATATAGACTGCAAAAGTACGGTAATCTAATCTTTGAATTCAATAAGAAAGTGTTACAAAGTTTGGAAAACAAAATAAAACCAAGCTACATGGAGTGACATCAGAAATAACGTTTATCAGCGTCGTTATAACGTCGTTATCAGCCTTTGGAGCGATTCACTTCTTTTCCTGAAGACGAGGACATCGAAATATAGTAGTGAGTTCAGTGGTTTCCTTTCTATGTGTTCTTTTTTAAATTCTAGTTTATATATATATATTTGTGTACAATGGCAGCAGGTCTTCTCTTAAGCATAAGTTATTAAAATAAGCAGCAGCTTCTGCATTGACCAGTTTCTTGTTGACACTCTCTAGTTTTCGTATCAATTTGCGGTGAGACTCTGGTAGCTTCCAAAAAAGCTATATATATTCTTTGGAAGCTACCAGAGTCTCACCGCAAATTGATACGAAAACTAGAGAGTGTCAACAAGAAACTGGTCAATGCAGAAGCTGCTGCTTATTTTAATAACATATGCTTAAGAGAAGACCTGCTGCCATTGTACACAAATATATATATATAAACTAGAATTTAAAAAAGAACACATAGAAAGGAAACCACTGAACTCACTACTATATTTCGATGTCCTCGTCTTCAGGAAAAGAAGTGAATCGCTCCAAAGAATTGGGACAAATGCAAAGATTCTTTAAATAAAGTTGATTTCCTAACAAAATTGAATTCATTAGTGCCGACAATCAAATTCACAATGGAAGAAGAAATAAGTGGTAATTTGCCCTTCTTAGATGTCCTGATCCATAGGTTACCTAATGAGTTACGCTTTAGTGTATATAGAAAACCTACGAATGTACTTTCATACGTTCATTTTTATTCATCGCATCCAAAAAATGTTAAAATTTCTGTTTTTAGAAATATGTTTTTGAGAGCTTTAAGAGTTTCCTCTCCAGAATTTCTTAATGAAGAGATTAATAACATTAGGTCAATTGCCGTTTCATTAAAATACCCCTCTTCTTATATCGATTTAGCTTTGAAGGGTGCTAAAAAAACTTTCTCTAATACTTCACAAGAGCCCCTTTTCTTATCAAATTCAATAGTTTTGCCATACCACGAATCATTGGACCTCCTTCCAAGATTAGCCAAACAACTTGATTTTAATATAGTGTTTTCTAATCGTAATAACGTGGGTAATATGTTAATAAAAAACTCTCCTAGCGAATTGGAGTCCGCTGGTATTTATAAAATTCCGTGCAAAAATTGCCATAAAATTTATATTGGTCAAACTGGTAAATCATTAAAAACACGTGTAAAACAACACCAATATAACGTAAGTAGACAGGAAAACAGTAGTGCCTTATTCTTGCATATAAAAAATGAAAATCATCATATTGATTGGACAGGAGCTAAATTTATTACCTATGAAAAATCAATGTTGTTAAGAAATATTATTGAATCGTCTCTAATTAAATTTAATAGATCAAATATTACAAACATTAGTAACGGTCTCTTCAAACTTGATACTTTCGTCACGAGGGCAATAGCCTCTTCAAAGAGGGTTGACAGCTAGCGGATAGTTTTTTACTTTTTCTTACTGTACTTCTTTGTTTCCCCAAACATCCCTTTCTGGACATTAGTCCTTTCCTGTGCTTTCACCCTTTTACAATACCACTCTTCCCTCCCACTCTTCTCAACTCCTCACCAGATGTTTTTTGCATCTAGTGTTCAGTTGGGTTTTTGACTCTGACGAAGACCGCTTGTTACGGTTGAAAGATCTTAGTCTTGTTTTCCCATTTCTTATTGTGGTTTGATCATATATATATAAGTTCAATTTACATAAAGAAACGTCGAGAAATTAAAAACACACACTTACAGTCTCTTATTTTCGGTTGAACCGTCTTCAGGAGAGATAAGAAAGGGAAACCAAGCGCACTGGTACCAGTGCACTTGGTTTCCCTTTCTTATCTCTCCTGAAGACGGTTCAACCGAAAATAAGAGACTGTAAGTGTGTGTTTTTAATTTCTCTACGTTTCTTTATGTACATTGAACTGTATTTGTCCATTTCGGATCTTATTTTTTTTCAAAAAAGTGTATATATATATATATATATATATATATATATATATATATATATATATATATGAATAATAATCAAAATAACACTTGATATAATAGATGGATTAATTTTGCTCTCCGAAGATGTGTTAACGAAAGGCCTTAGAGCATTGTTTTAAAAAATTGTTTTCATTGTGGTAAATTAATCCATATATATATATATATATATATATATATATATATATATATATAAAACAAGATTTCAAATAAAGCAGTTGGATTTTTGACTCTGACGAAGACCGCTTGTTGTGGTTGAGAGATCTTGGTCTTGTTTTCCCATTTCTGATTGTGGTTTGATCACATAAATATTCTTGTAACTCACCACAAATGATGGAAGACAATCGCTCTGGGGCCTTTCGTTTATCACGTCGTCAGAGAGCAAGTGGATACAAGTTTGGCCAGGTTTGATGACGTGATAAACGAAAGGCCCCAGAGCCAACATCTTCCATCATTTGTGATGAGTTACAGGAATACTTATATCACGTTATTGTGACAAATATATATATATATATCAATGATCAAACCACAATAAGAAATGGGAAAACATGACTAAGATCTTTCAACTGTAACAAGCGGCCTTCGTCAGAGTCAAAAACCCAACTAAACACTAGATGCAGAAAACATCTGGTGAGGAGTTGAGAAGAGTGGGAGGGAAGAGTGGTATTTTAAAGGGTGAAAGCACAGGAAAGGACTAATGTCCAGAAAGGGATGTTTGGGGAAACAAAGGAGTACAGTAAAGAAAAAGTAAAAAACTATCCGCTAGCTGTCAACCTCTTTGAAGAGGCTATTGCCCTCGTGACGAAAGTATCCAGTTTGAAGAGACCGTTACTAATGTTTATAATATTAGATCTATTAAAGTTAATTAGAGACGATTCAATAATATTTCTTAACAACATTGATTTTTCATAGGTAATAAATTTAGCTCCTGTCCAATCAATATGATGATTTTCATTTTTTATATGCAAGAATAAGGCACTACTTTTTTCCTGTCTACTTACGTTATATTGGTGTTGTTTTACACGTGTCTTTAATGATATTATATATGTATGTAATCTTTGTTCGTTTCATGGGATGTGCAAGCTTCAACTTCACATTGAACTCCAACTTAAGTCGAAGGTAGCACAAAGGGGTTGTAAAAAGGATGCAGTTTACCTTTAGGTGTTATGCAAACAGTAACATCGCATATGACCTATTGTCAGAGTTAACCTTGATTTGTTAACGGGAACACAAGGTTGTAAACGAATGAGGTTGCTGCTACAGTTAGTCAAAAACTACCCCGGACTTTTGAAAACTTGGGCCAAGGATAATACCTTGAAGACAAGGCATCATCCTTGTTTCCAAATGAAATGAGATGGACTGTAACTTATTTTTAGTTGGAATATTCTCTGAGAGGTAATTCGAAAGGAATCGTGTTTGTGTTTCTACCAAAGGCCCAGTAACATTAACGTCACCTTGTTCAAGAAGTGTGTCAAGTCACTATTGTTGTGCTTTACAAAGAATAAAACACCTTCAATCATACACGTTTGAATTACTTATATCTATTAGTCAAGAATTACTTTCTATTGATTTTCATTGAAAGTTATGAAGCCATATATGTTAGAAAAACTACATTTGTTTCTTATGCTATTTACATATACTTTGCATTATAGCGTAGTAATAGATGGGTCATATGAAATTTGTTACAGTAGGCCCTGCGAGTGAAAAAGTAGAAGATTGAAAAGAAAAATATACCAATCTCAACTAATTCATTTCCTTACTGAGGAGTGAACTATTACAAGAAAAATATAAATAATAATATATATTTGTACAAACTGCGTGTACTAAAAAAGGCCAAAATTAGACTAAAAACACACAAACTTAAGCTACGTTTCCTTTATGGAGCGCGAAATATGCTGGTTTCTTTGTAGTTATAGTGTTGCCAACATTCAGACAGAATGACAGTGATGCTCACTTCACGCAGTGTTCCCAATCTAGATATAAAAGCACACTAGAATGGGGAGTCTGGTCTTTTTTTCAATCATTCATTTTATTGGGACACAATTGGTACGCATGGATGCTAGCGTTATTATTAACAATAATTGGATTCCAACAAATTGTTCATAACGCTGTATTGATGTTTTATTATAGTATGACAAACCGCATTATACTTTCATATGGCACAGATAATTTATATACATCATTTTGTTTATAATTCTCCTCCTGGTGGTTTATTTTGAGGTACGTATTGTAAGTGAAAAGCAATTCAAATATTATTTTCGTTTTTATAGGAAGCTTTAAAGTGTCTATTAAATAAGTTTATTTTTTTTGTATAAAATATTTTTCATTTCGTTCCTTTTTTAATTCGGGGCTCCCTTTTAGCTAATTATCGTAAAAGATGAAATGGTATGAATTTCATTATAGTGGGTTTATTTATTTATTTATTATTTTTTTGATCACTAACGTGCAAATTTCGTAAGCTGTCCCACATTTCTGGTAGATACAACAGTACTCTGGAACTACTTATTAAGAATTCAAAAAGTAATCCCTGGAAAAAAAACGCAAGCTGTGAAATATTGAGCAAGTCATGGTTAATAGAAGAGAGAGGAGCAAGATGAAAGTTTAAACGATTTGTGAATAGCCTTGGCCTAAAGAACGAGTAATAAAGATTAAATTTATAGACGGGTGCAGCAGAGGCGGTAATCAGATTCTGGGGTTGGCATCCATCATGCGATACAGTAATGCTTTTTCATTTTGGAGAGCAAGCCAAACCACATTGCATCTTCAATTTATATAAGCAGTCAGGACAAAGTATTTGTTTTGATTTGTAATGTGAGATATGTTAATATCATTAGCTTATTACAGTGTTAAAATAGTTTAACCAATATAAACTACCGACAATTAAATGTTGTGCACGATCATATAAATAATATTTTCGTAATTATGGGATCTCATCAGTCAGATTAGGTGACTATAATTCATTAACAAATTTAACTAGTATTTGAACAGTTTTGGATCACACATTCTTCTAAAAAAAGGGGACAGGTCAGGTGAGTGGTTAACGTATTTGCCTCTGAACTGGTGGGTCAGGGGTTCGATACCCACTCTGGCCCTCCATTTATTTACATGGGAGGTAGATAAATCTGAGCACGGTCATCCCTCGGAGAGGACGTTAAGACGTCGGTCCCGAGTCTGTACGATGTCAGGTACTCGTTAAAGATTCCTACTCCAAATTAACTTGAGTTAGGCAACATTTAGGACTTCCAATGTAGAATCAACATGTACGTTACAACGGCTCGACCGTTACTAAAAATGGGTGCCAAACAATAAATGAGGCACAAGTTCGCCCCTAGAACAGCACTAAAAGGGTGAAAGCCTCATAAGTGTGGATGTAGGAAAACAAACAAAAAACAATAACATTCTTATAAAAATGATCAAAATTTTCAATATTAACTCTATCCTACGAGAAAATGTATAATGAAATCTGAAAGCAAATTTATTTTTATTCATAGACACATCAAAACAAAACATTGATGCTTTTTTCAGGTGTGATATTCGATATTAAGAGATTAAAATCGAATATAACTTGTAAGATAGACTACTTCATTATAACTACGAAGTGTATTATTAAATAAATATTACGTTATAAAAATCTATATATAGAAATTGTTTTAAAATTATTAATAAAAAGCTGATGACAGTGGAGTAATCTTTAGGTTTCATCTTCTCGTAATTAAGTGAAAGGCCTTTAATCTAAAGTTTCAAACTTTTACCTTCCAACATAATTGCTAATGAACATGTACCTCCGTATCGCAAGCCAGGTTGAACGGTTGTGGGAATGCTGGTCATATGGAGTGGCTGATGATCAGTGTGAAATGAGGGGTACTCATCACCAGTAGTTGTAGGTTAGATGAAGGTGTTGGTCAGAATGAAAGATGATCACATTGAAATGTTGATCACATGCACCTGTTGGTAAGTTCGAGGTACTTGTCAGTCTGGTTTAGAGCCGCACCGACAAACAAGGTTTGTATCCAGATCGTTCAGAATAAGTATGCCCGTCTTATAGCCAGGGCTCCTTCGTACGCCCGAAATATTCACCATGATTTGAAGACTGAATCCATAAATAGTTACATCCGCAGACTTACTACCAATGAAGACAATAAACTACCTACTCATCCAAACCTATTTGTACAAGCCTTCAATCCTGACACCAACATTCCCCCTACCTCACTGGACAATTACACCAACTACTGACTATTTTTTACCAACTCCTGACTAAAAAAAGTTTACACTACAGGAAACTATGAACATTTAAGACCACATGACCGCGAATACGAGTATTACGTCATTACTGTACATAGAAACTTAATAGCCAAGTACAGCCGAACAATCTAAGTTAGAGTAGCACAGTAGTGAAACAGTAGGAGACCTCTGGTCTGGAACGGCTAGTTACGACGAGCACTACACTGCGCGGATATATTCATTGGTCGTTGGCAGTTCAAATATACGGAATTATGTTGAATTATAATAAACTACGCACATAGCCACCATATTTTGTAGAGTTTTCATTCCTAGTTCCAATACACCAATATTTTTTTTTTTTTTTAGGTTGATAAGTGCATCGTCTCTTGGACATTAGCAATGTCTCATTTTGTTCAGTTCTTTAGTTCCTCATATTTTATTATATAAATTTATTTCCTTTAGGAATGACGTCACTTCGTTGGAATATTTATTATTAGGGGCTAGTGCTATTATCAATTTTGATGGTATGCCTGCAGACATCCTTTCTTGTTCTAATTGTGGACATTCTTCAATTAAGTGAGCCACCGTCAATATTTCCTTACATTTTGGGCATGAGGGTCTTTGCTCTTTAGGTAACAGGTAACTATGTGTAACTCGTGTGTGACCTATACGTAGGCGGTTTAATATCACATTCGTTTCTCGATTTCCTGTTCCAGTGTTCATTGTTGTCCCAATGGATCCCATTATTTTCCGAAGTTGAGTGGTTTCTTTATTCCAATCGGTTTTCCATCCTGTCCATATTGTTTTCATAATGTTTTTATAATTCCGAACAGTTATCTTCCTGCAGTTTATTCAGTCACTTTTTATTTCATTTTTTTTACCCATTTTCAATGTTATATTGAATTGAGCAAAAAATATCTTTAATATCCCACCACAGATACGAGTGTTTTAGCGACTGTCTCTGACTTCGGAATTCGTAATCTGCTAAGACGAGTATACTTAGTATTTTACCAAAGTTTTTGAAGTGCTATTGAAAATTCCCTCCGGTTATGACTCCACTAAGATCACTCGATTCAAGGCATCATCTAACTTAAAACAAATACACGATGACTTGAACAATCAATATAACCTGCACAAACTCTTCTTGATTCATTGAATGGACTATGAACTCCATTGAATCCTATTCGTCATCATTGTAAAACACCTCAAATGATTTTGATCAACAATCATCAATAAAGACAACATCAAACCTAGCTTATTTTAGGCACAAACAAACACAATGCTTACTTCATCACATAAAACAGAATAAATTGATATAAAAAAAATATATTTCACATAAACTGTTTCTTTAAAACCGAAATTATTGGATATTATTCGAATAACTATAAATATTTTTCCCTCGATATTGCAAGTAACTCACAAAACTCGCTTTATAATATAAAACAATAATTCTTGTTATTGTTATATTAGGTTATTTATTTATATTACTCTATTGATGTTTGGAAAAGATTAATCAAAGAATGCTGTTTCATTTTACATTGCAAACAAATAGGAACCAAAAAAAAAAGACTGAGTCAAAACCAACACTGTACTATTGCAGGTAAAAATCAATAGCTTGGTTGTAATTGATAGTAAAATGGTAATGCGTACTGAAATACTAATAGTGCCCCAGTTGTAGATTCAGGGACTTAATGATAGTTTATTATTTTTTGGTTGTAACAAACTTTTCTTGTCTGGACATTTATATTTGCTCGAGTGCAAATTAGGTAATAATCAGAGGGCTAACTTCGCTCATTGGTCAATTAATAAGAACTACTTTAAAATGTAATGTACGGATTTATCGATCGTATTTTTTTCCTCATAAACTGTTGTAAGATCTGGTGGTTACACTCTACGACTACGCAGTGAAAAATGTTAGATTAAATTCCCACGAGAGAATACACAGAGGCCAGTGAAATTCTATACTAGGAATCTTAAATTTTGTCTTAATCAAGTTTATTAAGAGTAGAGATCTTTAGAGAGTATCTCACATCGTACAGCTGAGACCGAGGCTTAAAGTCCTCTTTGAAGGACGAAATGCTAAGATTTTTTGTCACCACCCGCGTGAATAAATAGAGGGTCAGAGTGGATATTGAACCCCGGATCCACCAAACCACAGGTGAGCACGTAAGCCACAGTCACAGTGTACTCTGGCCTCTATAAAACTTGTAGAAAAGTACGAGTTTGTCAATTGACAATGTCTTTTAAGTTTTTTGTCTAGTCATTTGTTTTTGAAATACATTAATCTAAATACATACTTATATATTTTACATATACAGAAGTAGGTACAATCTAAAGAATCATATACTCCGACAGGTTAAGATGTAATCAACGATAGATAATCGTTAATTGATTGGTACACAACATAAACCATAGTGGTTTATTGGTTACGTACAAACAGGGAGGGTGTAGCTTACATTATGGGGATAACCGTATACGTTTCCTCACCCAAGCTCTTTCCTTCTGTACAATATTTGAAACCATATAGATTAAACTGATAAAAATAATGCCAAACCCTTGACTTTCCATACGTTAACAGGTTTTGTCATTATGTATAAAGTACTTTATTAAGGGAATTTTTTCACCAGTACTTGAGCAGGAAAGTTTAATAAAACTGGAACTCCCTCATTCAAATTGCATGCCATTCAACCAATTCTAAAGAGGAATACTGATATGCAAAACTTCATTATTAGTAACTTTTGAAATAAGAAACAATAATATTGTCGATAAAGCTCACCTGGCACTCAGGAAGGTCTTCATCCCAGCGCATTCTGCAGTTGATCCGACCATTGCATTTCAGCAGAATACTGATGCAGAAGCCATCTTCGCAGTCGTAAAGTCCTTCTCCACAGGCTGCAACGGGCTGCAGTACGAGGTTTCCTCCATCAAGTGCTTTCCCCTTTGCACAATATTGCAAACGATACAGCTAATGTTTATTGTGGTATTTATACATAAATTCATGCATATTGTTAATACCACTGAGGTTAGTATGGTTAAAATTACAAATAGAATAAATCGTATTTTCCTCGTACACTGCTGCTGGAGCTATCCGTCAGGTTTTGGGCGTCACCTTGTTCGAAAAGAACTGCTCCTAGTAGTTGTTATCAGTTTTATATAACCCTGATAGCAACTACTTGGATCAGTTCTTTGCGAAGATGGGAGACGCCCGAAACTGGTCGGATAGCTCAAGAAGCAATATACGCGGTAAGACTGTTTACTATATTTCTATTACTCATTTATACATAACTTCATTAGGAAGTGATTCAAATTACTGCTAGTGTTGTGACTGTGGGTCAAAAACCCTACTGAAAAAAAAAACCAGTTGGGTTTTTGACTCTGACGAAGACAGAACCGTAAAGACGAAGCTTGTTACGGTTGAAAGATCTTAGTCTTTTTTCCCTATTTCATAATGTGGAAAATTTACAAAATATTTGTAATTTTGGTAGCAGTCCTTCCTGTATACATACATTGTTGCAAATTAGACCACATTTAGCTGAAACTTGCTTTTTTATAAGTTTTTCGAGTTTCCTGAATAACGATCTTGTTACCGTATCAACAGTAATTTACTATAGTGGAGGGTAGTTTACTATATCTGTGGATACAGTAACAATAACGTTATTCAGGAAAACTCAAAAAAAAACTTAAGAAAAAGCAAGTTCAGCTAAATTGGTCTAAATTTCTATATATATATATATATATCGATAAAAGATTTCACATAAACACGTGAAATAACAATCAATGATCAAACCACAATAAGAAATGGGGAAACAAAAATATCTTTCAACCGTAACACGTGGTCTTCGTCAGAGTCAAAAACCCAACTGAAACACTAGATGCAGAAAACATCTGGTGAGGGGTTGAAAAGAGTGGGAGGGAAGAGTGGTATTTTGAAATGGTGAAAGCGCAGGAAAGGACTAATGTCCAGAAAACTAATGTCCCCAAACATCCCTTTCTGGACATTAGTCCTTTCCTGAGCTTTCACCCTTTTAAAATACCCCTCACCAGATGTTTTCTGCATCTAGTGTTTCAGTTGGGTTTTTGACTCTAACGAAGACCGCTTGTTACGGTTGAAAGATCTTAGTCTTGTTTTCCCATTTCTTATTGTAGTTTAATCATTGATAAATAAATATATATATATATATATAAAATAAATTCAAAACGATGGAAACACACAGAAAGACACAGACATAACTCACATCGAGATATCGATGTGAGTTATGTCTGTGTCTTTCTGTGTGTTTCCTTCGTTTTGAATTTATTTTATTTAAAAATCCGCTGGACCGTTTCTTTTAATTATATTTATATATATATATACTATATATATATATATATACTTTTTGAATTTATTTTATATCTATATATATATACTTTTTTGAATTTATTTTTTATATCTTATATATATATAATATATATACTATATAAATGATCAAAACCACAATATGGAATAGGAAAATAAGACTAAGATCTTTCAACCGTAACAAAGCGGTCTTCGTCAGAGTCAAAACCCAACAACACATATATATATGTAAAATCACTTATTCTTAGCTACCTACAGCCTTTCTTAATTTTTTGGTTCATCTCCCTCCCAGTTGTAACGTTATTCTATTTTGCGCAAAAACAATGGCAATATTGCACCATCCTTGATAACAGTATCTATCATTATCAGACTTTTAATAATAATTTGTAGAATCGAGTCAAATTGAATGCAGACAAACAAATAATGAAGTAGTTGTGCTTTTGTGTAGTAATGACTCAATACTGGGAATAATATTCGGTCATTTTTACAGGCGTCTCTTTGAATATTTCATGTAATCAATTTTCTGAAATTAAACCCAGTTCCACCTCGCCATTTCGATAACTGTTTCATTTAATTGAGCAGGCTATTAATATCTAAATAAACTAAAACATAACAAAAAAACTTTTAGAAACCACTTTTTATAAATTCACGTTTTGGGTTAGAAAGGAAACAAATTAAATTTCTTAGGCATCATTGCTATAAGGATATCGCTCAATTGTTTTTATTAAACCAATTTATAATGGAATTTATCTAAATGCAGATAGTCAGGTTCTATCTGAATAAATAGAACGAAGTTAAATTGCTATCTGTAGATCACGATTATCCGTAGAACAAGTTCAGCAGGTCTACTAAAACATGATGTATGGTCTACGTAGTATGGTCTACGGTAAAAAACATGATTTAGACCTTCTAATTAACATCATGATAAATTTAAAACCTCATGGTTATAACAAAGGCACATTAAACAATGGACCACAGCTTTACTAAAACTTGACCTTTCATCATAAATAGAACGAATAATCAAGTGAAATCCATCAAGAAGGCAATATTATAAATTCAATAATCAGGGAACCATGAGCTCCTTAGAAATAATAGTAATTTTATAAAAAAATGAGTGGTCTAACTCAATTTTTCTGAAATTTAGTAATAATATATTAACTTTTGAACATAGTTCATTTAGTATGCATTCGCTTTACTTAAATTTATGCACGATTTATTCAGTTTGAATACTTGGTAGTATGCACTGAATTCAACTTTCCTGGATTTCAGAGGAACAGAAAAAACCGCTATTATAAACTAATACACTATAAAGGTCCTTTCTCAGGATTTTAATTTCCCAAATATTATATTGTTTTTTTTTTAAAAGGAGTTTTTATAAGACAAATATAATATTTTTCTTTAAACCAAAGACTTAAAAATTCTTTTTAAAACCATCAAACAACTACAGAAATTAACAAAATAATGTCATAAAATTGGCTGAAATGTCTCAAAATATGTAAGTATTCAAAATTTAAAATTTTACTTTTTTTTCTAACAAAATATTTTAATTAGAGTTAAATAAAAATGATACAATTGCGCAGTTATTAATGATTTAGTTGCTCAATATATTAGCAATTCTGTTATGTTGGAGTTAGTTTAGTAAAAAAGAAAAGTAAATTATTCCATAAGAGCTTCAGACAACCTTGCCTCCATTTTTTGATCATGAAAGATCAAAAGACTAAATACACATGAGTGATGGAACGAAAAAGGTCGATGGAAGGTCGAAAACAAATAGAATTTTATCCTTTGTAAAAGTTACATCAATTTTCTCTCTCTGTTTACCTTTATTCCTTACCAATTTTGAATCGTGTTAGCACAAGCCATTCAATCAAAGTTTTCAAAAGCTGTAGCGATTGATTAGAAAAAAACTTAGTTAAAACTCATTGAACATGACAAAAAATAACATGCACTCTAGTAAAACAGGCAAACACCAAAAAACATAAACACATAACTTCGATTTTCAAAACGCACTTATATATAGACAGATACGCCCGGAAGAGACTAGTAAAAGAAATAATTCCCGGCAATTCCTACAACTCCGTAACGGACATTGAAAAATTCATCCAAATCTACACTAACACTTTTTCACAATGCAATAACAACAGAAACTAAACACCGAAATAGAGAAACCAATAAAAATGTAAACACTGGGTGCTCAAAATTCAAAAGAGAACATAACTGTAATGAAACCTCCAACAAACATTGAGGTTAGCCCGGATGAATTCCTATTTATAAACTATGAAGGGAAGTAAAGGAAGGAATGTTGAAAAAGGAATAGATTTCTGAGGTCACAATGTTAATTCATATACTTTTGAAATAATGTAAAAAAACCATACATCAATGTAAAAATCCATAGTTGTAATACCATATTTATTAATCACTACCTTTCTGTTACCCTTCATTTATACATTTAAAATGTAAACAATAACTAAAATTGTAGTATTAATTGTACTATTTGAAAAAAAACATGTTGTAGCCCTGAAAAAGGCATACAAAATATGTAGAAACGCGGCAAGAGAAGTAGTTTTCAATCATAAGACCTAAACCCTAAACAATCTTATAATATAAAACTCGTTTAACTACATTTCAGCACACTTCATCAAACTGTAAGAAGACAAACTGTAAACATATCTATCCGAGAAATCACCACTTTATCAGTACAAAGAGTTATCATTTTGTTATTGCTTTTGTAGAGATTGTTTTTTTATTAAAGATAGCACTATTTTATTTTTATGAATGTGTTCATTGAGGTATTTTTTGATATAAATACACAAGTTCAAAATCAAAGAAGAGTAACACAAAAAGTAAAGAAACACATTTACTAACTCAAATTTTCTGACGATCAGTTTTTTTCTCTTCAGGAGCAAAGAGGGGGAGGAGAGAGAGAGAGAGAGAGAGAGAGAGAATGGAGTAAGTGAGAATTAGAGGAAGAGACATAGACAGATACAGGTAGAAGTAGATAGAGAGAAAGAGGGAGTGAATTGAGAGAGAACAGGGAGAGAGTTATGAGAGAGTAAAGTGAGAGAGAATAGAGTGAGGTAGTTTGAGTGAGAGAGACAGAGTAGAGAAGAGATGGTGGAATGAGAGACAGTAAAGTAAGAGGGAGAGGAAAGAGGATAGAGCGTGGAGTGAGAAAGAGGAGAAGGGGAGATTGATAGATAGAGATAGAGAGTGTGTGTACGTGCATGTGTGCATGAGAGAGAGGGAGGGAGGGAGGGAGAGAAAGGGAGTGGGAGAAGGGAGAAAGAGAGAGAGGAAAGAGGATAGAGAGTGGAATGAGAGAGAGGAGAAGGGGAGATTGATAGACAGAGATGGAGAGTGTGTGTGTACGTGCGTGTGAGAGAGGAAGGGGGAGAGGGGAGAAAGAGAGGGAGAGAAGGAGGGAGGGAGAAAAAGGGTGTGTGTGCGTGAGAAAGAGAGGGAGAAAGAAGCGAGGAGGGAGAGGAAAGGGTGGGTGTGCGTGAGAAAGAGAGGGAGAGAAGGAGGGAGGGAGAGAAAGGGTGTGTGTGCGTGAGAAAGAGAGGGAGAGAAGGAGGGAGGGAGAGAAAGGGTGTGTGTGCGTGAGAGAGAGAGGGAGAGAGGGAGAGAAGGAGGGAGGGAGAGAAAGGGAGTGTGTGCGTGAGAGAGAGAGGGGGAGAGGGGAGAAAGAGAGGGAGAGAAGGAGGGAGGGAGAGAAAGGGTGTGTGTGCGTGAGAAGAGAGGGGGAGAAGCAGGGAGGAGAGAGAAAGGGTTGTTGTGTGCGTGAGAGAGAGAGGGAGAGAAGGAGGGAGGGAGAGAAAGGGAGTGTGTGCGTGAGAGAGAGAAGAGAGGGAGGGGGAGAGGAGGAGAAGGAGGAGGAGAGAAAGGGTGTTGTGCGTGAGAGTGAGGGGGGAGAGAGAGGGAGAGAAGGTGGGGAGGGAGAGAAAGGGTGTGTGTGGTGTGGAGAGAGGGGAGTGGGAGAGAAGGAGGGAGGGAGAGAAGGGTGTGTGTGCGTGAGCGAGCGAGGGGAGAGGTAAGAAAGGGAGGGAGGAAAAAGGGAGTGTGTGGTGAGAGAGAGAGGGGGGGAGAGTGCGGAGAAGGAGGGAGGGAGAGAAAGGGTGTGTGTGCGTGAGAGGAGAGGGAGCGAGAGGGAGGGGGAGAGAAGGGAGTGTGCACGTGAGAGAGAGAGGGGGGGAGAGGGAGAGAAGGAGGGAGGGAGAGAAAGAGAGTGTGTGCGTGAGAGAGAAGGGGGGGAGAGGGAGAGAAGGAGGGAGGGAGAGAAAGAGTGTGTGTGCGTGAGAGAGGAGGGAGAGAAGGAGGGAGGGAGAGAAAGGGAGTGTGTGCGTGAGAGAGAGAGGGGGGGAGAGGGAGAGAAGCAGGGAGGGAGAGAAAGGGAGTGTGTGCGTGAAGAGAGATGAGAGAAATGTCTTGTTATACCCATTATATCCATTGTCTCATTCGAGGACAGTGTATAATACTTTTATAAAATACTTTTTAATTGCTATTTTGTATATTTACTGATCTGATATTTATAGACTTGTACTTTGTCAGGATCAACAGTGGTTAATGAAAGCAGCCTTAAAGAAGCATGTTATTTTAGTTACAAAAATGTGTAAAATAAGTTTTTTTCATCTTTAGTTCACTGCTTTTGAACTGTCAAGGACTGAAATATAGTAATCTTTATAATGTAAAAAGTGATGTGAACCCTATGATATAACCGTTTCGTTCATTTCAAGAATATATGTGGCCTAAAATAATGATGTCCTCATTATTTTATGAGGGGAGAAGGAGGGAGGGAGAGAAAGGGTGTGTGTGCGTGAGAGAGAGAGAGGGGGAGAGGAGAGGGAGAGGAGGGGATAGAAAGGGTGTGTGTGTGCGTGAGAGAGAGATAAATTAATTTTTACGTAACATCAATATGCAAAATAAAACTGAAACTTCAGTGTACGGTAAAAGCCACCAATACAGCCTTATACCTCAATGTATTAGTGGTGTGTCACAATGCTACAAGGATACAACTACAAAGCTCTAATTCATCGAACTTATAAATAGCTTCAGACTGGAAAATTTTTCATTTTACATAAACAGAAAAGCAGGCATTCGTAAACAATGGCTACTATAACGAGAAATTCGACAATATTCTAAAGGCATATCTACATGACAACGAACGCAAACAACAAACGAGTAAAGACAACCTGGAATATTATTAAAATCTACTATAGAAACCAATACTCCGAACAGTACAAAATTGATGAAGGGTAATGAAGAATCATAAAACAGAAAGTGTACAAACAAAGACGACAGAGTTTCTTGATTACTTTATTATAGAAGCCCACAATCAGCATCTGTTTATAAAAAACAATAACCAAACTAAGCGCTCTCAAAGAAAATAATCTAGTGTATGAATATACTTGTACATACGGTGACTGTGAAAACGGAAAAATTAATACATTGGAATCACTACTACGACTCACAATGCTTGATGTCTGAAACTCATGAAAACAAGGAGCCAACTCACAAACCAAATTGACAAGGGACATTATTGTGGAGGCACTAATAATTAAAAGAGAAAGAGATCAAACAGAGACTTAAAATTATTGAGGCTGTATATATACAAAAAATGAAACTCCATATTAATATTCAGTTGAAAAAGCCATAGGAGCCTAAAATATTTGGAACACAAGGTCAAATAGGTCGGCCCAGGTAATAACAGCGAGTCATCCCCCCCCCCCCCTTCCACATCGAACAAACAACCTTAATCCTCTAATTGACTCTACTTTGCTTATATAAAGGGAAAAAAGCAATTGAGAATCATTTGTTGAAGTGGATTATAAGAGTTGAAAATGTTGGATGTTAATGTGTAGGAAGTGTGTTAATAAGTTTAGATCAAAAAAAAAATCTTATTAGGAGAAAGAGAAAACTTATAAAGCAGCACTGAGTTTCTAACTAGGATATGTTTTTATATACTAATGTGGTAAAAGATATTGGATGTTCACAATTCAAAATATATAATATCATAACCGAGTATAAATTTAAGTGGCGGTGAAGGAGGAACAGTTGCAGGCAATGAGGAAGAAGGTGGATAGGGAAAAAGTTTCGGTTCGCTCGGACAGTCCAGCAAGGTTAGACCTCGCGTCGTTTGGCAGCTTCAGGCGGAACTGAGTGAAGTTCAATGGACCTACAAATGAAAACAAAATTTATAAGAAAGCTTCTTCACTTCCTAATTCAAGGCTCATTAAAGAGAGTCAAGACCGAAAAAAAAAGTGATATAGTCCCCAGGTAAAGGTATACCATGAGACATTACATTAATCACTTACATATATTTTGTCATGAGATGAACTTTATAAGCTAGACCAATATATATACTTGTGAAATCAATTTACTCACTTATTTTGTTGTCGAAACCAGCACCAATTATATTTATTAAACCAGAATAAATGGTTTGATATGTTTGGCCAATTCTAAAAATTAGCTTAGAATCTATTTCGTTTTATAGTACGTTTACTATAGTATAAGTTGAGATTTTTTGAAAACTTCAATTGGACGACGTATCAAAGACTGTTAAACACTGCTCTAAATATAATCTGTAATTGTCAAACAACTGACGGAATATCGATATTTAAATTAGTCAATTCATGTTTTATCAATATTCATTACAAAGGTCATTTAATACACTTTTATGGTAGTAGTAAATGTGTGATTACAGAATGTTCATTAGGTGGGTGATACATTTTTGTCAGTGATTAAATTGAGGAAGTAAACTAACTAATATTGTAACCAAGAGTCGATTAATTTCTTACTTTTGCCAAAAAAAAATAAATTATATATAAAAAAACGTTCACTGGAATATTAATAGACTTATTATTTAGTTTAATAATATTTTTCTAAATGAAGTAATATTTCAATTTAGTTAGAATTACAGATAGCAACTTCAAATAAATATTTGTCTATCATTGAGCTTCATAACACTGACAACTCTAGATTTGTTAAACATAGTTTCTTTAAAAAAAATGAAATAAAGAAAATAAATTTAACTTCATAAAACATTTCAGTGAGATTTGTTAAACCTAGAACATCACTTTAATGAATCATTAGTTGTGCAATCCGTAATTATGTGGTATTTACTCATTCTGGGGAAAAATGGATAAACAAACAAAAGTCTCACACAAATTAAATTGTGTGGAGACTTTTGTTTGGTTTCCATTTTACGTCAGAATCACTTTAATGATATTTAAGCGAGATCTTAAAATTTTATAAGAAAAATAGGATATTTATTGAAGTCATTGATAACATTTGACATTTGAAAACGTTTTCCATTTGGGTTATTATATTTACAATTACAATAGGTTGCATTAATTGGTTTTGAACTATAAATAATAAATAATAAACAGAAGTTTCAAAAACTGTACAACTGAAGGAAATTATTACAATTATTTTTGATTATGTTATATCTCAAAATTAATTCATTTCTAGTAGGTAAAATAATTTTTCATCCTAAATGAAGTTGATACATCATTGCTATTAATTAATAACATAATTCAGTCATTATTAAACACTTATAAGATTAATTCTTGTAACTTTTTATACTTGTAAGTTGTAACAAAAAAAGTTTAATAAATTTAACTGTAATAAGTTTATTACAACTCCTTATCATATAGTTGTAAAAAAGAAATGTTTTAATTTTGCATCAATAACTATTAAAATTGAAACAATCTACTCCATTAACTATTATAAAATAATAATTACAATACTAAATGTCTTCTTAACCAAATAACGTTTAAGTCATTGCCATTAAAGTTATTTTTCATATTAAGAATTTATCATACCTACAGATCAATAAAAACTCAACACAACTAAAAAAAAACTGAGAAGTTCAAAAAAAAGTTGCAAAAATTATATTATATTTTCTCATCTAATTCTATATATATGAAGAAATAATCAAAATAACACTTGATATAATTGATGGTAATTTTGCTCTCCGAAGATGTGTTAACGAAGGCCTTAGAGCATGGTTTTTAAAAAATTGTTTTCATTGTGGTAATTAATCCTTATATATAATATTTCTATATATATATATATATATATATATAAAACAAGATTTCAAATAAAGCAGTTGGATTTTTGACTCTGACGAAGACCGCTTGTTGTGGTTGAGAGATCTTGGTCTTGTTTTCCATTTTGATTGTGGTTTGATCACATAAATATTCTTGTAACTCACACAAATGATGGAAGACAATCGCTCTGGGGCCTTTCGTTTATCACGTCGTCAGAGAGCAGTGGATACAAGTTTGGCCAGGTTTGATGACGTGATAAACGAAAGCCCCAGAGCCAACATCTTCCATCATTTGTGATGAGTTACAGGAATACTTATATCACGTTATTGTGACAAATATATATATATATATCAATGATCAAACCACACTAAGAAATGGGGAAACATGACTAAGATCTTTCAACTGTAACAAGCGGCCTTCGTCAGAGTCAAAAACCCAAAAACACTAGATGCAGAAAACATCTGGTGAGGAGTTGAGAAGAGTGGGAGGAAAGAGTGGTATTTTAAAGGGTGAAAGCACAGGAAAGGACTAATGTCCAGAAAGGGATGTTTGGGGAAACAAAGGAGTACAGTAAAGAAAAAGTAAAAAACTATCCGCTAGCTGTCAACCTCTTTGAAGAGGCTATTGCCCTCGTGACGAAAGTATCCAGTTTGAAGAGACCGTTACTAATGTTTATAATATTAGATCTATTAAATTTAATTAGAGACGATTCAATAATATTTCTTAACAACATTGATTTTTCATAGGTAATAAATTTAGCTCCTGTCCAATCAATATGATGATTTTCATTTTTTATATGCAAGAATAAGGCACTACTTTTTTCCTGTCTACTTACGTTATATTGGTGTTGTTTTACACGTGTCTTTAATGATATTATATATGTATGTAATCTTTGTTCGTTTCATGGGATGTGCAAGCTTCAACTTCACATTGAACTCCAACTTAAGTCGAAGGTAGCACAAAGGGGTTGTAAAAAGGATGCAGTTTACCTTTAGGTGTTATGCAAACAGTAACATCGCATATGACCTATTGTCAGAGTTAACCTTGATTTGTTAACGGGAACACAAGGTTGTAAACGAATGAGGTTGCTGCTACAGTTAGTCAAAAACTACCCCGGACTTTTGAAAACTTGGGCCAAGGATAATACCTTGAAGACAAGGCATCATCCTTGTTTCCAAATGAAATGAGATGGACTGTAACTTATTTTTAGTTGGAATATTCTCTGAGAGGTAATTCGAAAGGAATCGTGTTTGTGTTTCTACCAAAGGCCCGTAACATTAACTTCACTTTTTCAAGAAGTGTGTCAAGTCACTATTGTTGTGCTTTACAAAGAATAAAACACCTTCAATCATACACGTTTGAATTACTTATATCTATTAGTCAAGAATTACTTTCTATTGATTTTCATTGAAAGTTATGAAGCCATATATGTTAGAAAAACTACATTTGTTTCTTATGCTATTTACATATACTTTGCATTATAGCGTAGTAATAGATGGGTCATATGAAATTTGTTACAGTAGGCCCTGCGAGTGAAAAAGTAGAAGATTGAAAAGAAAAATATACCAATCTCAACTAATTCATTTCCTTACTGAGGAGTGAACTATTACAAGAAAAATATAAATAATAATATATATTTGTACAAACTGCGTGTACTAAAAAAGGCCAAAATTAGACTAAAAACACACAAACTTAAGCTACGTTTCCTTTATGGAGCGCGAAATATGCTGGTTTCTTTGTAGTTATAGTGTTGCCAACATTCAGACAGAATGACAGTGATGCTCACTTCACGCAGTGTTCCCAATCTAGATATAAAAGCACACTAGAATGGGGAGTTGGTCTTTTTTTCAATCATTCATTTTATTGGCACACAATTGGTACGCATGGATGCTAGCGTTATTATTAACAATAATTGGATTCCAACAAATTGTTCATAACGCTGTATTGATGTTTTATTATAGTATGACAAACCGCATTATACTTTCATATGGCACAGATAATTTATATACATCATTTTGTTTATAATTCTCCTCCTGGTGGTTTATTTTGAGGTACGTATTGTAAGTGAAAAGCAATTCAAATATTATTTTCGTTTTTATAGGAAGCTTTAAAGTGTCTATTAAATAAGTTTATTTTTTTTGTATAAAATATTTTTCATTTCGTTCCTTTTTTAATTCGGGGCTCCCTTTTAGCTAATTATCGTAAAAGATGAAATGGTATGAATTTCATTATAGTGGGTTTATTTATTTATTTATTATTTTTTTGATCACTAACGTGCAAATTTCGTAAGCTGTCCCACATTTCTGGTAGATACAACAGTACTCTGGAACTACTTATTAAGAATTCAAAAAGTAATCCCTGGAAAAAAAACGCAAGCTGTGAAATATTGAGCAAGTCATGGTTAATAGAAGAGAGAGGAGCAAGATGAAAGTTTAAACGATTTGTGAATAGCCTTGGCCTAAAGAACGAGTAATAAAGATTAAATTTATAGACGGGTGCAGCAGAGGCGGTAATCAGATTCTGGGGTTGGCATCCATCATGCGATACAGTAATGCTTTTTCATTTTGGAGAGCAAGCCAAACCACATTGCATCTTCAATTTATATAAGCAGTCAGGACAAAGTATTTGTTTTGATTTGTAATGTGAGATATGTTAATATCATTAGCTTATTACAGTGTTAAAATAGTTTAACCAATATAAACTACCGACAATTAAATGTTGTGCACGATCATATAAATAATATTTTCGTAATTATGGGATCTCATCAGTCAGATTAGGTGACTATAATTCATTAACAAATTTAACTAGTATTTGAACAGTTTTGGATCACACATTCTTCTAAAAAAAGGGGACAGGTCAGGTGAGTGGTTAACGTATTTGCCTCTGAACTGGTGGGTCAGGGGTTCGATACCCACTCTGGCCCTCCATTTATTTACATGGGAGGTAGATAAATCTGAGCACGGTCATCCCTCGGAGAGGACGTTAAGACGTCGGTCCCGAGTCTGTACGATGTCAGGTACTCGTTAAAGATTCCTACTCCAAATTAACTTGAGTTAGGCAACATTTAGGACTTCCAATGTAGAATCAACATGTACGTTACAACGGCTCGACCGTTACTAAAAATGGGTGCCAAACAATAAATGAGGCACAAGTTCGCCCCTAGAACAGCACTAAAAGGGTGAAAGCCTCATAAGTGTGGATGTAGGAAAACAAACAAAAAACAATAACATTCTTATAAAAATGATCAAAATTTTCAATATTAACTCTATCCTACGAGAAAATGTATAATGAAATCTGAAAGCAAATTTATTTTTATTCATAGACACATCAAAACAAAACATTGATGCTTTTTTCAGGTGTGATATTCGATATTAAGAGATTAAAATCGAATATAACTTGTAAGATAGACTACTTCATTATAACTACGAAGTGTATTATTAAATAAATATTACGTTATAAAAATCTATATATAGAAATTGTTTTAAAATTATTAATAAAAAGCTGATGACAGTGGAGTAATCTTTAGGTTTCATCTTCTCGTAATTAAGTGAAAGGCCTTTAATCTAAAGTTTCAAACTTTTACCTTCCAACATAATTGCTAATGAACATGTACCTCCGTATCGCAAGCCAGGTTGAACGGTTGTGGGAATGCTGGTCATATGGAGTGGCTGATGATCAGTGTGAAATGAGGGGTACTCATCACCAGTAGTTGTAGGTTAGATGAAGGTGTTGGTCAGAATGAAAGATGATCACATTGAAATGTTGATCACATGCACCTGTTGGTAAGTTCGAGGTACTTGTCAGTCTGGTTTAGAGCCGCACCGACAAACAAGGTTTGTATCCAGATCGTTCAGAATAAGTATGCCCGTCTTATAGCCAGGGCTCCTTCGTACGCCCGAAATATTCACCATGATTTGAAGACTGAATCCATAAATAGTTACATCCGCAGACTTACTACCAATGAAGACAATAAACTACCTACTCATCCAAACCTATTTGTACAAGCCTTCAATCCTGACACCAACATTCCCCCTACCTCACTGGACAATTACACCAACTACTGACTATTTTTTACCAACTCCTGACTAAAAAAAGTTTACACTACAGGAAACTATGAACATTTAAGACCACATGACCGCGAATACGAGTATTACGTCATTACTGTACATAGAAACTTAATAGCCAAGTACAGCCGAACAATCTAAGTCAGAGTAGCACAGTAGTGAAACAGTAGGAGACCTCTGGTCTGGAACGGCTAGTTACGACGAGCACTACACTGCGCGGATATATTCATTGGTCGTTGGCAGTTCAAATATACGGAATTATGTTGAAATTTAATAAACTACGCACATAGCCCCTTATTTTGTAGAGTTTTCATTCTAGTTCCAATACACCAATATTTTTTTTTTTTTTTAGGTTGATAAGTGCATCGTCTCTTGGACATTAGCAATGTCTCATTTTGTTCAGTTCTTTAGTTCCTCATATTTTATTTTGTCTTTATTTTTCCAAAATACGAAATTTTTTTTTTTTAACTCAGAACTCAATTTAAAAATTAATTCACCATAATTACTTGTTTTATTATTGAACATGTTTCGGTGTACGTTCACCATCTTCAGCAAACACACGATTAATTATAATTACCTTAACAAATGAATCTAATAGTTAAATTACATTTCAAAAACAATGAGTGAACAAGTTAACTAAGGTTACACTGACAGGTTAGGGGTTGTCAGTGTTGGCAAAACTAGCCCTAGGTTTCCAAACAAGCGCAACTGGTTGGCAAAATTACCTTTTTGATCGTTCATTCTAGGAGCTTTTTCTAGTATGAACAGCGCTTCTAATATCCTGAGTCTTCTTCCGTCCTTTTCTTTTGCTATAATTCTAGTATTATTCACCATAGTTTCCCTCGAAATTTTTGTTTTGTGAATCTTTTGGAAGTGTTCTTTGGGGGCTCCTGAAACCAGATGCATCGTCAGCCTCCTAGAAAGGGTAGTAGTTGTTGATCCTATATATGAGTATTTTTGGAATTCACAGTTTCCCAGTGGACATTGAAACTCATATACTAGGTTCGTTTGTTTCAGCGGCTGTTTCTTTTCATGCTGGTTCCTTATAATCAGTTGCGTGGTGGTTTTGTTCCTATAGAAAATAATAAGCTGGATCCTGTCTTCTTGCTTTTTAACCTTGATATTGTTTTTTAATATTGTTTTAATTATTCTTTCGTCTGTTTTATAGCTGTCCGAAAATTGGTTTTCATAGTATATCTTGTAGGTAGTTTGCTTTGTTACTTCATCTTCCTCATTTTTTTCTTTCTTCTGATTAATATAGTTTTTAAGAAAGTGTGAAAAAACAGTGAATTTGATGAAACTCTTAAAAACTATATTAATCAGAAGAAAGAAAAAAATGAGGAAGATGAAGTAACAAAGCAAACTACCTACAAGATATACTATGAAAACCAATTTTCGGACAGCTATAAAACAGACGAAAGAATAATTAAAAATATATTAAAAAACAATATCAAGGTTAAAAAGCAAGAAGACAGGATCCAGTTTATTATTTTCTATAGGAACAAAACCACCACGCAACTGATTATAAGGAACCAGCATGAAAAGAAACAGCCGCTGAAACAAACGAACCTAGTATATGAGTTTCAATGTCCACTGGGAAACTGTGAATTCCAAAAATACTCATATATAGGATCAACAACTACTACCCTTTCTAGGAGGCTGACGATGCATCTGGTTTCAGGAGCCCCCAAAGAACACTTCCAAAAGATTCACAAAACAAAAATTTCGAGGGAAACTATGGTGAATAATACTAGAATTATAGCAAAAGAAAAGGACGGAGGAAGACTCAGGATATTAGAAGCGCTGTTCATACTAGAAAAAGCTCCTAGAATGAACGATCAAAAAGGTAATTTTGCCAACCAGTTGCGCTTGTTTGGAAACCTAGGGCTAGTTTTGCCAACACTGACAACCCCTAACCTGTCAGTGTAACCTTAGTTAACTTGTTCACTCATTGTTTTTGAAATGTAATTTAACTATTAGATTCATTTGTTAAGGTAATTATAATTAATCGTGTGTTTGCTGAAGATGGTGAACGTACACCGAAACATGTTCAATAATAAAACAAGTAATTATGGTGAATTAATTTTTAAATTGAGTTCTGAGTTAAAAAAAAAAATTTCGTATTTTGGAAAAATATAAGACAAAATTAAATCAAGTGGAAACAGACATCCAGTTTTTAAAAGCATATATATATATATATATATAACAATTAGAAGAAACGATTCTTCGAACTGAATAAACTAGAATTTAAAAAAGAACACATAGAAAGGAAACCACTGAACTCACTACTATATTTCGATGTCCTCGTCTGACGAGGACATATGTGTTCTTTTTTAAATTCTAGTTTATATATATATATATAGTTTACAAAAGAAATATGTTTTTTTATTACAGTTGTAATTGTTTTTTGTGGAATAAATGGTTATTATTACTGTGCTACTCTCCATGACATTAC